>CAWUFW010017273.1:0-270145 GCA_963921515.1 Calotriton arnoldi
AGTTACGTATTGCTTTGCATTTTGCCCTAAGTGGGAAGGGTATGCCCAGACGTGGGTCCCGTGCTCACTACGCCACTGGAGTCAAGCTATCCTGGCTGATGAAGGCTGATAGCCTGAAACCGGTCCTAGGATGCTTGATTCCGGTCAAGGGAAGACGTAGCTTGGCAGTTCTGTCTGGACTGTTCCCATGAGGCACAGGGTGAAGACTGATTTGCATATGGCTATGTCTGAACTGGGGTGGCGTGGTGAAGCAAAATAACGATGGATTAAACCCAGATCTGTGACTGGGGGTGCTTGATTCCAGTCCAGGGAAGACGTGGCTTGGCAGTTCGGTCTGGACTGTTCCCATGAGGCACAGGGTCAAGACTGATTTGCATATGGCTATGTCTGAACTGGGGTGGCGTGGTGAGCAAAATAACGATGGATTAAACCCAGATCTGTGACTGGGGGTGAATGTTTTGCCAATGTGCAACATTCCGTCCATCATCTTGTGTGTTTTGCATTTCTCCTAAGTGGGAAGGGTATGCCCAGACGTGGGTCCCGTGCTCACTACGCCACTGGAGTCAAGCTATCCTGGCTGATGAAGGCTGATAGCCTGAAACCGGTCCTAGGATGCTTGATTCCGGTCCAGGAAGACGTGGCTTGGCAGTTCGGTCTGGACTGTTCCCATGAGGCACAGGGTCAAGACTGATTTGCATATGGCTATGTCTGAACTGGGGTGGCGTGGTGAAGCAAAATAACGATGGATTAAACCCAGATCTGTGACTGGGGGTGAATGTTTGCCAATGTGCAGCATTCCGTCCATCATCTTGTGTGTTTTGCATTTCAGCCCTAAGTGGGAAGGGTATGCCCAGACGTGGGTCCCGTGCTCACTACGCCACTGGAGTCAAGCTATCCTGGCTGATGAAGGCTGATAGCCTGAAACCGGTCCTAGGATGCTTGATTCCGGTCCAGGGAAGACATGGCTTGGCAGTTCGGTCTGGACTGTTCCCATGAGGCACAGGGTCAAGACTGATTTGCATATGGCTATGTCTGAACTGGGGTGGCGTGGTGAAGCAAAATAACCATGGATTAAACCCAGATCTGTGACTGGGGGTGAATGTTTGCCAATGTGCAGCATTCCGTCCATCATCTTGTGTGTTTTGCATTTCGCCCTAATTGGGAAGGGTATGCCCAGACGTGGGTCCCGTGCTCACTACGCCACTGGAGTCAAGCTATCCTGGCTGATGAAGGCTGATAGCCTGAAACCGGTCCTAGGATGCTTGATTCCGGTCCAGGGAAGACATGGCTTGGCAGTTCGGTCTGGACTGTTCCCATGAGGCACAGGGTCAAGACTGATTTGCATATGGCTATGTCTGAACTGGGGTGGCGTGGTGAAGCAAAATAACGATGGATTAAACCCAGATCTGTGACTGGGGGTGAATGTTTGCCAATGTGCAGCATTCCGTCCATCATCTTGTGTGTTTTGCATTTCGCCCTAAGTGGGAAGGGTATGCCCAGACGTGGGTCCCGTGCTCACTACGCCACTGGAGTCAAGCTATCCTGGCTGATGAAGGCTGATAGCCTGAAACCGGTCCTAGGATGCTTGATTCGGTCCAGGGAAGACATGGCTTGGCAGTTCGGTCTGGACTGTTCCCATGAGGCACAAGGTCAAGACTGATTTGCATATGGCTATGTCTGAACTGGGGTGGCGTGGTGAAGCAAAATAACGATGGATTAAACCCAGATCTGTGACTGGGAGTGAATGTTTGCCAATGTGCAGCATTCCGTCCATCATCTTGTGTGTTTTGCATTTCGCCCTAAGTGGGAAGGGTATGCCCAGACGTGGGTCCCGTGCTCACTACGCCACTGGAGTCAAGCTATCCTGGCTGATGAAGGCTGATAGCCTGAAACCGGTCCTAGGATGCTTGATTCCGGTCCAGGAAGACATGGCTTGGCAGTTCGGTCTGGACTGTTCCCATGAGGCACAGGGTCAAGACTGATTTGCATATGGCTATGTCTGAACTGGGGTGGCGTGGTGAAGCAAAATAACGATGGATTAAACCCAGATCTGTGACTGAGGGTGAATGTTTGCCAATGTGCAGCATTCCGTCCATCATCTTGTGTGTTTTGCATTTCGCCCTAAGTGGGAAGGGTATGCCCAGACGTGGGTCCCGTGCTCACTACGCCACTGGAGTCAAGCTATCCTGGCTGATGAAGGCTGATAGCCTGAAACCGGTCCTAGGATGCTTGATTCCGGTCCAGGGAAGACATGGCTTGGCAGTTCGGTCTGGACTGTTCCCATGAGGCACAGGGTCAAGACTGATTTGCATATGGCTATGTCTGAACTGGGGTGGCGTGGTGAAGCAAAATAGCGATGGATTAAACCCAGATCTGTGACTGGGGGTGAATGTTTGCCAATGTGCAGCATTCCGTCCATCATCTTGTGTGTTTTGCATTTCAGCCCTAAGTGGGAAGGGTATGCCCAGACGTGGGTCCCGTGCTCACTACGCCACTGGAGTCAATCTATCCTAGCTGATGAAGGCTGATAGCCTGAAACCGGTCCTAGGATGCTTGATTCCGGTCCAGGGAAGACATGGCTTGGCAGTTCGGTCTGGACTGTTCCCATGAGGCACAGGGTCAAGACTGATTTGCATATGGCTATGTCTGAACTGGGGTGGCGTGGTGAAGCAAAATAACGATGGATTAAACCCAGATCTGTGACTGGGGGTGAATGTTTGCCAATGTGCAGCATTCCGTCCATCATCTTGTGTGTTTTGCATTTTGCCCTAAGTGGGAAGGGTATGCCCAGACGTGGGTCCCGTGCTCACTACGCCACTGGAGTCAAGCTATCCTGGCTGATGAAGGCTGATAGCCTGAAAGCGGTCTAGGATGCTTGATTCCGGTCCAGGAAGACATGGCTTGGCAGTTCGGTCTGGACTGTTCCCATGAGGCACAGGGTCAAGACTGATTTGCATATGGCTATGTCTGAACTGGGGTGGCGTGGTGAAGCAAAATAGCGATGGATTAAACCCAGATCTGTGACTGGGGGTGAATGTTTGCCAATGTGCAGCATTCCGTCCATCATCTTGTGTGTTTTGCATTTCGCCCTAAGTGGGAAGGGTATGCCCAGACGTGGGTCCCGTGCTCACTACGCCACTGGAGTCAAGCTATCCTGGCTGATGAAGACTGATAGCCTGAAACCGGTCCTAGGATGCTTGATTCCGGTCCAGGGAAGACATGGCTTGGCAGTTCGGTCTGGACTGTTCCCATGAGGCAGAGAGGTCAAGACTGATTTGCATATGGCTATGTCTGAACTGGGGTGGCGTGGTGAAGCAAAATAACGATGGATTAAACCCAGATCTGTGACTGGGGGTGAATGTTTGCCAATGTGCAGCATTCCGTCCATCATCTTGTGTGTTTTGCATTTCGCCCTAAGTGGGAAGGGTATGCCCAGACGTGGGTCCCGTGCTCACTACGCCACTGGAGTCAAGCTATCCTGGCTGATGAAGGCTGATAGCCTGAAACCGGTCCTAGGATGCTTGATTCCGGTCCAGGGAAGACATGGCTTGGCAGTTCGGTCTGGACTGTTCCCATGAGGCACAGGGTCAAGACTGATTTGCATATGGCTATGTCTGAACTGGGGTGGCGTGGTGAAGCAAAATAACGATGGATTAAACCCAGATCTGTGACTGGGGGTGAATGTTTGCCAATGTGCAGCATTCCGTCCATCATCTTGTGTGTTTTGCATTTCGCCCTAAGTGGGAAGGGTATGCCCAGACGTGGGTCCCGTGCTCACTACGCCACTGGAGTCAAGCTATCACTGGCTGATGAAGGCTGATAGCCTGAAACCGGTCCTAGGATGCTTGATTCCGGTCCAGGGAAGACATGGCTTGGCAGTTCGGTCTGGACTGTTCCCATGAGGCACAGGGTCAAGACTGATTTGCATATGGCTATGTCTGAACTGGGAGTGGCGTGGTGAAGCAAAATAACGATGGATTAAACCCAGATCTGTGACTGGGGTGAATGTTTGCCAATGTGCAGCATTCCGTCCATCATCTTGTGTGTTTTGCATTTCGCCTAAGTGGGAAGGGTATGCCCAGACGTGGGTCCCGTGCTCACTACGCCACTGGAGTCAAGCTATCCTGGCTGATGAAGGCTGATAGCCTGAAACCGGTCCTAGGATGCTTGATTCCGGTCCAGGAAGACATGGCTTGGCAGTTCGGTCTGGACTGTTCCCATGAGGCACAGGAGTCAAGACTGATTTGCATATGGCTATGTCTGAACTGGGGTAGCGTGGTGAAGCAAAATAACGATGGATTAAACCCAGATCTGTGACTGAGGGTGAATGTTTGCCAATGTGCAGCATTCCGTCCATCATCTTGTGTGTTTTACACTCCTGCCATGTCCACTACTGATGTACACACCACTTCACTTTCATGTCAGCTGTCCCCTTGGTTTCCCTGTGTGTGTGCCTCCCCATCACTTCATTTGTAACACTGTGCTTTGTGGTGCAGATATTTGCACAGGACCAATGTGCGACTCAGGACATTTTCTCTATTGGTTATGTTTTCTTGTACTGTTTAGCAGTCATGGTTGCTCATATGCATTTCAACTGTTTGTGCTGCACAGTCCTCTGGTCAAGTTGTTTCCACTTTGGTGTCCCAGACTTGTGCATCTGTGGGTGTTGGGTTAGGTGTATGTGTGTTTGCTGAGGTACTGCTTCACTTCCTGAGTGTGATGTTGTCAGTGTGCTGTTTTGATTGTTGTTGTGGGTGTTCATGGTGTGTCACTCATGTCTGTGTGGGACTGGTATGTTTGGTGTGCACACACTGCTTGGTGTGCATGCAGTGCTCTGGGTGTATGTTGCCTTGTCCTTGCCTGGTGTGCATCCCCTGATGTCCTGCTGTGTTAGCAATTTGATTTATTGGCATGTGCTTCTGTTGTGTGTTTGATATGGCTGTGTGCAGTGTTTGGGCTGTGTTGTCTCTTGCAGATGACAGATGCTCTGTGTGTGGTGTTCTATTTGCATGTCAGTGTGTGTGTTTTGTTGGTGTGGTGTGTTTCATTCAGATGTGTCTTGCCAGTGTGGTGTGCCTTACTTGTGTGTCTGTCACATGTACTTAGGTCTATTCTAGTTCCTGTGCTTGTGTTAGGTGCGTCCTTGTTGTTTTCTCCTCTCATATTTGAGCTGTCTCTTGTCAGTCTTGTGCATGTGCAGGCATGTGGTACACTGTGTCATCATGTTGACTTGATGGGTGGGGTGGTATGTCTGTCTGTGTGTCATTGTAGGCCCATTTCTCCCAGTTTGTGTCCATGATTGTTTTGTGATGGTGTACTTCTTGTCTGTGTTGTGGTATGTTGTCTGTGCATTGTTCCTGACTGATGGGGTTGTGCACTCCTGTTCTGTCTGTGCTCCCATTGCCTTTCCACAGTTTGGCTGCACAGTTCATGTCTGGTCTTGTTGTGCTTCTGTGTGTGTTTTAGTTGAGTTATGTGTTTGGCTGTTGTTTTTGTGCAGACATTGGTTCTGGCATCCCTGTGTGTGTGTGTGATGTTTGTGGGTGCCCCAGGGAGTGTGATTGTTTGTTTGTGTATTGACTGGACTTTATTGACACCCTTCTGTGTGTCTGGCACTGGTGTTGTGTGCTGCAGGTGTGATGGGGGTATGTGTGAAGATTCCTACTTGTGTTTGACAGTCATGGAGTGTGTCAATGGGCCCTGTGTGTTGTGCTGCTGACATGCTCCTATCAAGTAGTTGGATACATATGTGTGGCTGTTCACTGTTTGACTTCAGGGCCTTCCTTTCATCCCTGTGCCTATCCATGGGTTGCCTTGCTGTGTCCCTGAGTTGTTGCACTGAGGTGACTGTGGTTTGACTTCACTCACTGTGCCAGCCATGTGTGATTTGATGGGCTGAGGTGTTCTTATGTATTCCTTGTCTTGCATGTGATGTGCACATGCTTGGTAGTTAGCTCCTTGGCCTTCCAGTTGTGGGCATCTCACTTTAGCTTTCCTATATGTTGTACTCCATTGCTGCTGGCATGTGGTCTGTGTATGTGGCTGTGTGTCAGTGTGGGGTATGCCTGTGTGACTTGGCAGGTTGTGTGTCCAGTGGAGTGTTTGTTCATTTTCTGTGTGTGTGTGCATTTTCTGCTTGGACTTAGTTTTCTTGCCATGTGTGTGGTGTTGTTGTGGTGTGTGGGTTGCCCTGGCCCTGTGCTTCTGTGCTGTGTGTTCCTCTGCAGCCACTCCTGCTGTGGCTCTCTCCCTAGTTGTTTGGTGTGTGGTGCAGAGTGTGGGTTCACCTGGCTTGTTGTTGTGCATGGGGGAGCACAGGAGGGGCACAGGGCATGTCCCTTGAGGAGGGGGGGGCCTGGTGGGTGGAGGGTGGAGGTGTGGCCCTGTGGTCTTTGTGCACTACCCATGCTTGGCGCTGTCCCTGCCTTCTGCATTGTGCGCATGTTTTCCCGCGTTTTCACCGCTGCGGTGACGTGACCGGATCATTACTTCATGGTCGCGGTGGATGGGTGGATGGGTGACCTGGATGCGGAGCGGTGATTTGGTGACAGGTAGGACATGTGTGGGTACACTTGTGGATGTGTTCCTGTCCCCACCAGGGTGTCTGGTGTGGACAGGAAGCCTACATCAGCCCATGCGTTGTGTGTTGTGGTTGTGTGCGGAGTTGTATTGTTGCGTACCAGCGGCGGCGTCCGCAACGGGCCATGATTTGCTGGTGATGTATCAGGTACAGCGCCGGGAAGATGTGCAAAGCTGGGTCCATTGCGCTCGGGACCGAGCGGTTGGGACCGGGGATCAGGTTTAGCGCTCCGCTGTGATGCTTCCGCCGTCTCTGGTTTGGCCGGTTTCTCCGCTGCAGTGCGACTGGCTGTTTGGGGCATCCTGATTTGTACGGCGGTCAGGACGTCATTCCGCACGGCGGTGAGTCTCCATTGGCTCCCACCGCTGCGGTGGCGGGCGCACTTTGATCGCGGTTAGCGTCGCACCGTGCCGGACGGGAAATGGGCTACGTTTGGCTATCCTAATATGGCGGGCGTGAGGTCTGCTGCTGGCGTGCGGAAAAAAGCATTTTCCGCCAGCACCGCGGTGGTGCCTCCGCCCGCCATCGTAATAGGCCCCTAAGTTCTATTTTGTAGGCTATCTGCGTTGTTTTAGGTCACTTCTGAGGGGAGAAGCTCATGGTTGGAAGCTGCGTCGCATCGGTTAAGGTAAGTTTAATTTTATTCATTTAATCTTTAATTTAGGAGTAGTTTGAAGGTAGTTAAGTAGTATATAGTGTATGTAGTATTTGGATTTTGTGTTTTTTGTGAGGTTTAGGTTTTAGTTTTGTGTTTGCGAAAGGCAGTTACTTTGTTCATTGGTCCGTGTTAGAGTTTGATATATATGTTTAATTATGTTTAGAGTGTGGTGTTAATGGTATGTTTATGTGTATTTTGAAATGATGTTACGGTATATTTGTGCAGGAGGGATTGTTTTGTTTTTTTCAACAGGTTTCTGTTGATTGGAAGTTGCCGTTGGGAGAAGTATGCTTTTTTAAAAAAAGGAACTGTGTATTAGTTTCTAGTAAACTAATAATTATTTTACAGTTATTTAATTTTCGGGTATTCCTGCAGCGTTTCTTTTTTCAAATACATTTTTCAAGGATTTTTTTGGTTTCAAGTCTATGGAGCTATTGCCGGTGGATTATTTTTTATACGGTTGTATTTTTTCTTTTTTGGGGGGATTTAGTTCTGGGAATTTTCTACATTTGGATTTATTTATGGCAGTTTGGGCTACATTTCTTCAGGTACAAAAAAAGTAAGTAATTTTAAATTATTTATAATGGGAAGGAAATTTAATTTTGTAATTGTTATTGCTATTTTTATTATATAAAATATAATTATTATGTCAATTAATTTTTTAAGATATTTTAAATTAATTGACAAAATCATTATATTTTTGATGTTTGATAAAAATGTTTATTTGCCTAATTATTTTGGAATTACGATTTTTCTGTGTTTCTGTTTTATTTTTTTAAAGTAGGGTTTTAGCTATTGTTTCTAGATATTCTAGCCCTTTAGTGTTTGGGTAGAGTCTTACTTTGTATTGTAAGTACTCAAACATTTGCTTTGTTTGTTTGGTTAGTTTTGGGCCTAGCTGGGTTACAGACTGTTCCATTCTTATTTGTTGGTAGCTTTGTTCTTTTAAATTGATTGTAGTAATTTATGTAGGGTTGGTTGGGTTCTGCCTTTTGAGGCTTGGAAAGCGTTATGCTATCCTTCCACAGCATTATTAGTTTTTGCATTTTTGTTTAGGGTACTGTTATATACATTCCACCATGGAATGTGGTATTTGGGCTGTCTTGTGTGTCCAGATCTGTGTAGCCTTCCCACCCAGGTATCCTCGAAATAGTCGCGTAGGTGACTTAGGGGCCCATTATGATGGCGGGCGGACTTTGTCCGCCCGCCACCGTAACGGTAAACGGGACCGACCGCCAGAGGTGCGGCGGTCCCGCTGTGCCCATTAGGATGCGACCGCCACCCTGGCGGTCGCATCCCGCATATCTAACATTGTGGCGGGCGGTGCTGTAAGCAGCACCCGCCACAATGTTAAATATGCATGTTGTGCATTGGCATGCACAACGTGACAGGCACCGCGCAGTGACTGCCACCTTGTGCATGCCAATGTAGGGGGGTACCATAGGTACCCCCCCAAGTGCACCCCCCACCCTCCCGGGGGCCCGCAACGGGCCCCCAAAGCCAAACACTGCATGCCTTTCCATGGTGGCATCGCACGGAAAGGCCCAAATCCCCACACATCATAATATGGCGGGCGATGCCTGCTAGGCACCGCCACCATATTATGGCCCAGGACCGCACGGCAGGCAATCGGAATGATTGCCTGCCTGCCTGCGGAAATACGGCGGACGGTCTTTCCATCTGCCGCTGTGCCCCCCGCCATTGTAATATGGCAGGGGTGAATGGAGGGCAGGCGGGGAGAGATGTCGGGCGGATCGCCACCGCCGGTCGGGCGGTGGCGATCCGCCCGACATCATAATGACCACCTTAGCTTTTGTTCGTTTGTTTGGTAGTAGTGGCTTGCTATTAATAAATTGTAGTGTTCTGCTACATCAGTGATCGGGACGTATGCTAGTGCTATTAGCTTTTTAATTTCATATGCAAAATTGCTATTTGTTGCATATTCTACACTTAGGGGGTCATTATGATGGCGGACGGTAAAGCCCTCCGACCGCCGTGCTAGCGGAAAAAAAACGCCCACTTGTTCCGCGGCAAAACCGGTGGTCACATTACGATGCAATGAATGCAAAATCTGACCGCGGCGGTCGGAATCCACAAAATTCCATCCGCCACGTCTGGAAGACCAGAAAATCCGACCGCGGTGGATGGAAATGCTGCGGAAAGCACAAAAAAGGCCGATCCACACGCGGAATGACCGCAAGTGAAATTATGATAAGATGGTGGAGCAGACGGAACGATCATTGTTTTCCGACTGAGGTCACGTGAAAAGATGAATGGCAGAGCTGGCGGAACGATCATTGCGTTCAGACCGCTACGGTCACCCAGAAAGAAGAATGGCGGTCGAATGCAACCACACAAGGCCTCCAAGTGTGCCTGTTCTTTCCGCTGCCCTCAGACACATTTGACACACCCCAATGACACCCCCCCATAGTATTGAAAACCAAACAAATCCCAGGTCAACATAGAGAACACCCCTGACAGCAATACCTCATTTTGACACACCCACATAGCTGAGTATAAAACCAACCCCTTCCCTGACCATCATCCTTTGCACAACTCCAGCAGTGAAGGGCCAAACACCACAGCTGAAAGGAGAGGCAAATCATCACACATCACACCATCACGACCACCCACACCAACACTACCAACACACACCTCACACATCTCCACCACCACCTTCCCACCTGCAGTTGTCACCTATTTGCACATCACACACCATGGCACAGAAACAAATGCCCAAATTCACAGACAATGAGTTGTCAGTGATGGTAGACGAGATAATTAGAGTAGAACCACATTTGTTTGGTAGCATGGTACAACAGACACAACTAGTAAGAAAAAATCAAATGTGGGAAAGGATAGTCAACAAAGTCAATGTAGTAGGGACCAACCTGCGCACACTTCGTGACATCAAGAAGAGATGGCATGACCTAAAGACCAGGGTGAAATACCGTGCCAACAGGAACCATGAGGCGGCTCAGAGGACTGGCGGTGGCCCTCCCATTCTACCACTAACATTCACTGAATGGGAGGAGAAGGTGCTTGCCATATTGCATCCAGAGAGTCTCACAGGAATTGCTGGGGGAGTGGAGGCTGGTAAGTACCAACAAATGTATCCCATCACACTGTTATGTACTGTCTTGCACAACTAGAAAGCCACACTTTCTAGACCAAAATGCACTTCTGTACAACACACTCTTCCCAAAACATGCCCCACATATCTATCATATCCTTACTCAGATTCACTTCAAATGTAGGTAACAATATTTCCCTGGGGGTGTGTGTACAGGCAGCCAGCACTACAACTCCCACCAGGCACCCATGTCCCACAGCTGAGCAGGATGGAACACTCACCCCACCCAAGAGCCATGTGTAGCCTATTCCCTTCCTCTGCCCCACTTCACAGGCAGGTAGCCTTCTCAACAGGGAGGGGGGGGTGTGGACAGGCAGCCAGCACAACAACTCCCACCAGGCACCCTTGACTCACAGCTGAGCAGGATGGAACACTCCCCCCACCCAAGAGCCATGTGTAACCTATTCCCTTCCTCTGCTCCACTTCACAGGGAGGTAGCCATCTCAACAGTGATTTTGTGATCAGCCATGGCTCTTGCTTACCTTTGTGCTCACTGTGCTGACTGGCTCAGGCAAACAAACATTATAAGTGACTTTTCACATACATTGATGTCAATTTACACTTTATTTTGTCTACTATGTGGTATTCAGAGTCATCCCAGCCCCAAGAGGAGCTTTTGATGCCTACACATTGTGAGTTACTCCTCTATGTGTTTTTGTTCTGTACACTCCTCACCTGTACAATACTAATGTACACACCACTTCAGTCTAATATCTTCCACTCCATGCCTTGCCAGTGTTTGACCCTCCCCACCACTCCATAGTGTGACACTATACAGTGGGAGGATGATCTGTGGCCAGAACCAATGTGCCCCTCAGCACTGTTTCACAATTTGTTATGTGCTATTTTCTAGGGGTGGGTGGAATTTGCGTAGTCGCGTTACGCAAAATTCCGCGAAACGGTAAAAAATCTCCGCGAGCACGCAGAATTCCGCGAGCATGCGGAATTGCTTGTTCTGCCCGTTCGCAGTGCATTTTTCCTGTTCGGGGACGCTGTTTGCGTCCTCGGGGGGAAATATCTCGCGAACTTGCCCATGCGGTCGCCAATTGGCACGGCCATCTTGTTTCATTTGTCCCGCCCGCTCACGATGCGTGTTTCCCGTTCGTGAACGCAGATGTCCGATGGTGCGTCTGAATGACGTGTTCGTGATTGCACACTCTCGCAGGATCGCGCGAACGGATAGGAAAACTCGTCGGCGAACGCAGGGATCCCGGTAAGTCGCTACCGCGCGCGCGAACACGCATTTTGAAAGCGCGAACAAGGAAAAAATTCCGCTACACCGCGGATCGCGCAATTTTCGGCGATTCCGCATTCTCCGCGGAGCGCAGAATTGCCAAAATTTCGCAAATTCCACGAGCGGAACGGAATTTAGCGCCCAGGCCTACTATTTTCTTCTACTTGATTGCAGTCATGGTTGCTCATGTATAGTGCAGATGAGTTTCCAGCACAGTCCTCTAGTCAGGTTCCATGAATATGTGTTTTCCTGAGTGTGCAGCAGTAGGAGATAGCTAAAGTGTGTATCTGTTTGCTGAGGTACTGCTACCCATCCTGAGTGTGATGTGATCTGTGTGCTGTGAGGATTTGTGATGTTAAAGTTCATGGTGGTGCACTCAGATATGTGTGATACTGGTTTTGGTGGTGTTCACACACTGCTTACTGTGCATGCACTGCTGTCAGTGGATGTTGCATTGTCCTTGCCAGGTGTGAGTCCCCCTAATGTCCAGCTGAGTTTGCTATGTAATGTTTTTGTATGTGCATATGTTATGTATTTGTTGTTGAGGGATGCAGTCTTTGTCCTGTGTTGGCTCTTTCTACTGACAGGTCCATGTGTGTAATGTTTTTTTAGCATGACATTGTGTGTGAGGAGTTTGTGTATTTGAATGCATTCAGATGTGTGTTGAATTTGTACTGTGCATTTCTTGTGTGAATGTCACATGCAGCAATGTGGAGTCTTGTTTATTAGCTCGTTTTGAGTGCACAATTGTGCTTTGGCCTCCTATATTTGAACAGTCACTTGTCAGGATTGTGCATGTGAATGCTTGTGCTACACATTGACACCATGCTCACTTTGGAACTGGTGGAGTGACTATGTCTGTGTTTGCCGATTTGTCTGGTTTCACACAGTTTGGGGCTCATTACGATGGCGGGCGGATTTTGTCCGCCCGCCACCGTAGCGGTGATTGGGTCCGACCGCCATGCGTGCGGCGGTCCTGCCTATACAATTATGATTGGACCGCCACTGCTGCGGTCGGATTCCGCACCTTTAACATTGCGGCGGTGGCTGCTGACAGCAGCACCGCCGCGATGTTGAAAGGAGCATGTTGTGCATTTCACTGCACTACGTGGCAGACACTACACTGTGCCTGCCACTTGGTGCAGTGAACCCCCCCAGTACACCCACACCTCCCCCCATCACAAGGGGGGCCCGCAACGGGCCCCTGAAGGCATTCTCCGCCAGCCTTTCAATGGCGGTTCAACCGCCACGGAAAGGCTGGCTTCCGCCGGCATCATAATTGTGCCGGCGGAGCCTGCTGGGCTCCGCCGCCATTGTGAGCATGCTGACCGCTCCACCAGGCAATCGTGACGATTGCTACCGGGTGAAAAGCGGCGGACGGACTTTCCGTCCACCGCGGTACCCACCGCCATCATAATGTGGCAGGGGTAAATCTCATGACGATGGCGGGTGGATCACCACCGCCGGGCCGGCGGTGGCGATCCGCCCGCCATCGTAATGAGCCCCTTTGTGTTTATAATTGACATTTGTTCATGTATTTTTGGATTAGTTTGGATGATGCTGTCTGTGCAGTTGGCCAGAGGAGAAATGTTATCTATTCCAGGGTTGTCTAGGATCACATTGCCTATCCACTCTTTGGCTGCACATGGCCAAGCTTGTTGGACTTCTTTTGATGTGGTTTGTGATACATGTGTTTGGCAATTGGTTTGGGATCAGCATTGGCTCAGACATCCCTGAGTGGGACTCAGACATTTGTAGATACACACCAGGGTGTGGCATTGGTTAGCAGGGAACTCACAGGACCTTATTTTCACCTTTATCTGTTCTTCTCCCAGGTGTTGAGCAGTGAAGGTGGGAGATGGATAGATGAGGGGTATGTGTGAAGGTCATACTTGGGTTTGACAGTGAGGGACTGTCACCGTGAGCCATGAGTGTTGTGCTGGTGGCATACACATGTAAAGATAGTTGACACAGATGAGGGGCTGGTCACTGTATGGCTTATGACAGTTCATATCATTCTGGGCCAATGCATTACTTGCATTGCTGTATCACAGGGATACTGCACAGATGTTACTTTCCTTCAATTTTAATCTCTGTGCCACCCATGTATTATTTGATGTCCTAAGTGTAGTGTCATATGTGGTACCTCTTGAATGTCATGTACAAATGGTACCAGTCATTTCTATATGCTTTTCCTGCACTGTGTACTCCACTTTAGGATAGTTTACTTGTTATGATACAGTGCTGCTGACTTATGGTATGTGTATGAGGCAGAGTTTAAGTGTGTGAGCTGTATCAAGGACTTAACATGCAGTGAGAACAGTTCCAAGGTTGTTAATCTGCACAGTGACTTTTCATTTATTCTATTACTCACTTTAATTCACATGAGTGGAAGGCAGGTGTGAGAAAGAGGAGGGTTGTCATGAGTCTCAGGTCAGAGTTTACTGCTGTCAAGATGGACTATTCCTGACACTTTGGCATTCATTCAATACTTTGTAGTTGGTGGTACCTTTGTTGTGGTGGATTAATGGTGTGTAGGTGTTCTGTGAGTTGGCAGTGTAGTCAGTGTTGTTGATGTACTGGACATACTCACATGGTGTCATTTATTGCAGCAGTACACATGTGATTCAAATGCACAGTGGTGCTTACTTTGAGTTTGCTGTTTGAGTCAGAAATGTGGTACTGTGTTGCATGGTATGGGCTGTCTATGTGATATGGTCTGCCATTGTATGTGATGGGCCTATCAATGTCTGCTTGGGGGCTGTGCTGATCTGTGATTATGTGGCAGTGGTGTCTAAAATGATGTGTCATCTACCTTGGCTCACTGACTCATTCCAACACCTTGTTGGACTACTGTGAAATACACATACACACCCTGCTTGCTCTGCCCTCCTCTGTTCCACATTGTATGCAGACTGACCCTTATTTGGCTGCAATGATGACTATTGTCATTTTGAAGGGACTCTTGCCTCACCCCACACTCATGTTACTATACGATTGCTGAAGATCCTAATGAGGTGTCAATCTAGACAGTGTCCCTGCACAAGACTTCTTGCTGCAGGTATGTGGTGCAGAGTGGTGCTTCTTTTATGATACATGTGGTGTGGATGTTGTGATGATGATCTTGCTTGCCTGGGACAATGTGCTGGACTTCTACTACATTGTGGGCAGGTTTTACCGCGGCTTCACCGCTGCGGTGACATGACCGGCACGACTGGGCTAGTTGCAATCATTTCTATGGAGATGGGTGACCCTGATGCTGAGGTGACAATTTGTTATGTGCAAGACATGTGTAATTGGACTATGGGATAGGTTCCTGTCTCCACCAGGGTTTTTGTTGTAGACATGACACGTTTTTCACCGCAACAGTTGTGTGTTGTTGTTGTTGTACAGGGGTTGTATGCGTGGATATGTTTTTGACATACCTGCGGTGTTGACCACGACGGCGTCTTATCTGCTGGTAGTGGATCAGGTACAGCAGTGGAAGGGCTTGTAGAGCAGGATCCATGGCGGCCAGGAACGTGTGGAGGTGGCTCCGACTCGAGTTTCTATCTCCGCAGTTGTGCTTCCGCCATGTCCGAATAGCTGGTTTCTCCGCTGCGTTCTGATGGGCTGGTTGACGCATCGTGATCTGTCCAGCGGACGGAATGTCATTCCGCATGGCGGTCTTTCCCTATTGGCTCCCTCCGGCACCGTTGCGGAACGAAAAATCTGGCAGATCCGGAAATTCCGCGACGGGCGGAAAAAGGGCTATCTTTGTCCATTGTAATATGGCGGTCGCGAGGACCGCCGCAGAAGTGACTAAATGGATGTTTTCCGCCACTGCCAGCACCGCGGAGGTGCCTACGACCGCCATCGTAATCAGCCCCTTAGTGTAGATTTTTGGAGGTGTCCGCATATGCATTGGTTAAAGTGGCTATAGCAACCTTGTATTGCTGTGTGAGGGTAGTTTTTTAGTATGGCTTGTATCATTGACTGTTCAAAGTCAATATCATTTTTTGAGGATAGTAATTATTAGTTTCTTGTTTTACTTTGGTAAAGAGTTCAATATAGGTGGTGGTTTGTTTGTTTGGTAACAGGACATATATAAAGGGGATGTTTGTATTTTGATACAGTCCATGAATTGTATATAACTGGTAAAATGGTTTGGGACATATTTTAAAAGTTCCATCCATCATCCATGTCTCACAGTTCTGTAGTTTAAGTAAGTTTGAGGGAGTTCCAAATATTATTATTCTTTTTTCGTTTGATTTATTGTCATAAAGAAGAAATTGCTCTTCATTATGAGTTATAGTGAGTTCAGGTGGTATTTCTATTTCACTGAAAGTTTTGGGGGCAGGTGGGGTGGTACCAGTTGATTTTTTTGTTCTAGCTATTATCCTTTTAAATGATGAGATTGAGGGCATTTGGCCAGTTACATGTTGTGGGACTCTGGGGAGTATGTCTTTTAGTATTTTAGTGGTAGGCTTTTGAGAGCTAGTGCTAGCTTCTTGTAGAGTTTCTAATGTGTCTCAAACTTCCATTTCAGCTATGTTAGGGGGTTACAGTTGTTTCTTTTATTGTAGCCCTCCCATAACATTTGTTTGAATAATATTTGATACGTTTCTAGTTAACTTTGTCACCTGTTTGTTTTTCTTGGTTGTAAACATATCCCATATAAAATTTCCTTTCTGGGAAGCAATGAATTGAGCCCCTTCAGTCATGGTGATGGTTGAAATGCTAAGAGAAATGTATATAAAAAATATTAAATGTATTTCTATTTTTTTTTATTGTTAAACACATTTACATTTACAAAATTATACTTACTAGGTTGAATTTGTTGAATTTTTTCACGCTGATGGTTTTCCTTTGATGCTTGTCTTTGGTGTTTCTTTATATTTGCTGCAGGAAAAAAAGAGTAATTTTAATTGATTTGTTTAACTGTGTTTTCAGTTGGGGGTGTTTGTGCTTAGCTTGTGCTTCTGTTTGGGATTTTTAGTAGTTATATTAGTTTAATTGTGATATATACTTACTTTATTTGTAAGTTGATATTTTGAAGTTTTCTGTAGTTATTTGAGTGTCTTCTGTATTATCTATAGAGGAGATATAATTTTAAAAATATATAATAATTATTTTATTATTATAAAAAGTGTTTTCTGAACAATTTAAACAGTTGTTACATTAAAATGATATTTTACTTACTTTGTGAAGCTGAAATCAGAGTTTTCTATAATATAGTCCAATGTTGCAGAAGCAATCCGGCAGAGATTCCCCTTATTCTTGGTTTTCTTGTTGTAGAATAAAATAATGTTTAATTTTCTTTGGTTTATATAGTGTTTAATTAATTGTTCTTTAAATCTTATTGGGTTATTTTAATTGTATGTGCTTTTCCATTGGTTGTTAGTTATTGTTTTAATTAATTTGGCAGTTGTTTCCTTATATGGGAAATGCTAATTAAGGTTCAGTTAGAGCTTTTGTTTTCTTTCTTTATTTAAAAGCTTTATAGTATATTATTTGTAAATTATATTGTATTTCATGTTAAATACTATTTATTTATTTCATATATAATGTTCGAAAGAGTAATTAATTTGGTGTATTTAATAATGTTCAAGTTATTATTTTTAAATATAATTAAAATATGTGTTATTATATTTATTTAATATGTTGTGTGTGTTATTGATATTGTTTATATTTTTGGGGGTATTTATTGTGTTAATATAAATATTTTTAAGGTGTCAATATTTATTTTTGGTGATAATTGTGTTGTCTATATTTTTGTTATCGATATTTGTGTCATTTTGTATGCTTGCTTATTGTTTTCGATATTAGTTATAATGATATGTTATGTGTCGATATTAGTGATATCGATGTTAATGTTTGACGATATTTTTTTGTCGATATTTCTGTATTTTTTTAAATAAGTATACAATATCGATAATTATGTTAAATATATTTGTGTGTCGATAATTTGGTAGGTCGATATTATGACTGTTGATGTTATGTCAGTGATTCTGTAAAAACAGTGCATTCAAATAATCCCATGGAACTTTTCCCATTTTGAGTGTTTGTAAAGTCCAAGCAAATTGCATTACAGAGCGCAATTGATTTTGACTATGATAGAACAAAGACACATCATTTTGTACAATATCAATAACCGAGGAAACAATATTGTCCAAGGTGTAAATACGGGAAGACAATGTATTAATACTATTATCTACCACTGCAAGAACTTTTTCCAAATTAGCTTGCTCAATTTGGTGTAGGCGCAACGCAGCCTCCATTTGCGATATTTCCCACAATTCATTATACACTTCATAAATAAATCGTTTTGATCTAGATGATTTGGGACCTAAAATAAAACCAGCCAAATCTATGTCACCTGACAAAAGGGACAGATGCTGTTTCACTGACGACAGGGTGGAGTGTCTCCACCATTGCTGACACAGTTTCCCCACCGAATACGTGGTGACAGAATGTGAATGTGGGAAACGTGGATCAGGTCTACTCTGTGTGAATCCCGGCGTTGCATTAAGAAAACGCAGTTGACATGCATTGGAACCTGTTGGCCACAATAACCATCCCAAGTGGTCGAAATCAGAAACATTTACACTACCATTTTGGAACAGGGCAAGCAATACATCAATCGTAAGATTTGTGTTTGTACGCCACATATCATACTCAGCTAATGAAGGAATAGAAGGGACATTCAAATTTTTGGCCGTACCCAAACCAAAACAAGTAGTTTGCTGCACCGTGTTATTAAAAACAAAATTTGAGTCGGAATTAGACATGCACGATGCAGAGCTTCAGCGCCTCGCACTTGCCCAATGTCTAGAACCCCAAATTGATTTCAAATCGATGGTGTCTTTCCAATGATCGTAAAAATGCAAGGCCAAATCAGTCCTAAAGGAATTAGAATAAATCAGTTTAGTGTGAGTCAATATGAATTTAGATTGAGAAGGCAATTTTAATTTATAGAAATAGAACTCTGGATTGGACGTATTATAATCGGAAAAGTATGTGAACTTACTCTGTTGAGTTTTAGAACTCCGTGGTAAAGGAGTCAGACAATGTTCCCACTGAGTAAAATTAATATTCGGTCTTAACGTATTCGTTTTATGCAGGAAATAATGGCCATAATGTTGGTAACAGAATAAATCCGCATAATTGGCCGAATTCAAATACAAATCTTAAGCATCAAAGGCTGCATAATATTTTAAATCAGAAAACAATGAATGAATGGCCTGAACATCCCAGTTGTCTGAGTGTATGTTCTGTGATACCACATCTCCTAGTGAAACGTGGAACACGTATGGAATGCTCAGGACCTCCGTCGGACCATGGATATTGAATGTAACTTTATCCCAAACGATGCCATCTGCAACCGGGAAGGCCGAAATGTTCACGAGGGCTTGATCTCTTTTCATTATATGGGATGATGTATGTGGAGCTACAAGTCATTCAACAAATTTCACAGCAGAGCGTTCAGGCAAGTAATGCCCATTGATGAGTAAGAAGAATACTGTCACAAATCCAATCCACATGAAAAGGAATATAAGCGTGAGTACCATCCAGATGTATGTCCAGGGAAGTACCAGGTAAGTCTTCTTGAACCAGGCAATGAAAAGACTTGTACGAGTCGGAGGGGTCACCACAGATGAGGAAGAAGAAGATGAGTCTAACGAGAAACTGGTACGATCCATATAATAACCGCTCGCTCCCAAGCGAAACAATGGAGGTTAGGCAGCATCAGACGGATTATGTAGAGTACTGTCAGGAATGTCAATGACGACCTCAATTGGTGGAGAATCATACTCGATGTCTGCATTAGTGGAAGTAGAAGTCACGACAGGCACGAAATAAATAGAAGTCTCCAACTCCCCTCCATTTAGCGGGGAGAAGTCGAGGAAGCTGAAGCCATCGGATTCAGAGAAAGATCTCGGCTCGGAATACTTGGAGTCATACTATTCAGTATCGGCCATATGGTGTAGCTTGACATTGTCACTAGAAAGAAATCTGTTTTCCTTGCGGCCAGGCAAAGGAGGAAGGATCACTGTACGAGTACCCTTCAATCCGAGAACTGGGACAGGTGCACGATAAGAGGGACCAAATTCTTTTTTGTTTTCCAGCTTCTCTCGTACCAGATCACCAACTTTAGGAAGCCAGCCAGTAACGGGAATCAATACCGCTGCTTCAGTGGACGAGGGCGAATGATCTTTAGCCAGTGTGTCACGGGTCTTTCGTAGTTTCTGCAACATAGTAGAATGGTTATCTATGTCAAATGTTGTGGCAGCCGCCACAACGTCTAGACCATCAAGGTCTGGCACAAACATTTTAAAGCCAAAGAGCATTTCGTATGGGGTCCGCCCACCCAGAGATCTTCTTGGGAGATTATTTCGGGCCCGATTCACAGAACTAACTTAAGACAAAATCCTAAACTTACTACCATTTTGGTATTCACAGAAGGCACTTACTCATTTTGGTATTCACAGAAGGCACTTACTTACTCATTTTGAGTAGCTTATTCATTTTGAGTAACTTACTCATTTTGTGTAACTTACTCATTTTGGTATTCACAGAAGGCACTTACTCATAAATGAGTAAGGGGTCGATTCCGATTCGGGCCGGAAAAAGCACCGACCGACTCGGAGCCGGAAAAATTACCGACCGACACGTACCAGTGGCGCCCGACACGCCAAGTACGATGCAAGCCGCGATAAATCCGACCGACACGTCAGGAAACCAAGCCGACCGACCGAGCCGCTCGGAAAATAGCAATCCGGCCGGAAAAACACGCGAATTCAACCGACCGACACGCACCCGGAACAAATCCGACCGAATCGTACCCGCCAACTCCAACCCGCAAAGTACGATGCAAGGCGCGAAAAACACGACCGAGTCGGACGGAGGACAAGTCGTACGACCGACACGCATACAAAACCGAGCCGAAGCAACACAATACACCGCGACCGACGCGTACGCAGCATACAAAACTGCACAAACACAGCGTGAACGAAACGGAAAACACCGTACGAGACCAATGCAGGGTCCGACTCGGTCACAAGAACGTTTCCAACATACACAAACAGCACAAAGGAAAAATCAACCAAAAAAGGCCAAACAAGCAATTACCAAGCCAATAAATACTGGGGGGGTGGGGACAGAGAACAAAGACACACCCACAACTCCACCTATATAAAGGACACAAATCACTACCATGAGCCTTTGCAAATGCCATTCCACTGCCAGCACCCAAGAGAAAGCAACCACACACCCACAGCTCATCCCTCACACAAGCCACACACCAGCAGCACACCAACAAATACCTACCTCACATACACCCAGCACAACACACACCCACACACCCTCACCTGCACACCAACACACACATCACCCACCATCACCACCCATCACCATGCCCCCAAGAAGAATCACAAGTTCCTAGATTGTGAATTGGAAGTCCTGGTAGACGAGATCCTCAGGGTAGAGCCACAGCTGTTTGGCACATTGGTCCAACAGACCCCCATGTCGCAGAAAACCAAGATGTGGGAGAGGATCATCAACAGGGTGAACGCCCAATCACCATGTCGGCGCACAAAGACCGACATCCAGAACAGGTGGTATGACGTGCGCAGGAGGGTACGGAAACTGCTGAAGCAAGACTACATCAACAGCCAACACACCGGCAGTGGCCCTCCTGCCAAGCCAATATACCTCAGGCCCTGGGAGGAGAAGGTGCGGGCCATCCTACCGCCAGTGAGCATATATGGACTAGAGGACATCCCAGAGCCTGGTGAGTACACAACAAATGTACACAATATACTGCCACAAAACACACACACATCACTGTCAAGGGGAGAGTCAAACCATGCACTCATAGCAATCACACAGCAACCAGAACAGAATCATCCCAAAATGTGTATGTCAGTCAGAGAAACACAACACATGCCATCAAAAAAGTCACATCCAACTGTGCCAACACATGTACAAACACAACCACAACTACAGCTAGGCAGTGGCACAAATAGAACCAACAAACACATCCACACATGTAGCCACCACAACAACACCAACACACAGTGAAGACCACTCAAAGGAAGGAATTCTGTGTATGCTGGCCAAGTCAGTGTAGCCAATAGCATCATGGGAGTCGCAGTCACACATATTGCCCCCCACAACTGTCCCATCAACACCACCATGAACCATGCGCACATCACAGGGAGTGGAGAAGGACTCACAAGATGGCTGACACTGGCTACTGCTGTGAGGAGCACAAGGCCCTGCTGGCAACTGTGCACCAACAAACAGCAGGACACCACTGACTGACATCCTGAGAGACAACTTCCACTCCCTGCAATGCAAGCACGTTCCATGGTGGGATATCTGGCTGGCTGGGTGGGAAGGGGGACTTGCAGCACTGACCATAGTCACCAGCACCTCCCCTCACACCCCCCCAACACAAACTCCACAGTACCCACCTGGTAGAATGCAATGCCCTCCATCCTAACACAAGATCCCACAAAGCACCACCACCCTGGGTTATGTTGTGTGAAGCACAGGGACACTCTTGGGACTCTTAGCCAAACAACTGCCAGGACAACACTCCCAGCCATCCTGTCAGCACAGCCAGCCCACCCCACAGGGAAGCAGAGTCAAAAGGAAGGAAGCATGGGCATGCTGGGAAGGGGGAGGAGGCAATAGCATGATGGGAGTCGTAGTCACAGACATTGCTCAGCCTCACAACTGGCCCATCAACACCACCCTGAACCATGCTCACATCACAGGGAGTGGAGAAGGACTCACAAGATGGCTGACACTGGCTACTGCTGTGGGAGCACAAGGCCCTGCTGGCAACTGTGCACCAACAAACAGCAGGACACCACTGACTGACATCCTGAGAGACAACTTACACTCCCTGCAATGCAAGCACGTTCCATGGTGGGATATCTGGCTGGCTGGGTGGGTGGGAAGGGGGACTTGCAGCACTGACCATAGTCACCAGCACCTCCCCTCACACCCCCCAACACAAACTCCACAGTACCCACCTGGTAGAATGCAATGCCCTCCATCCTCACACAAGATCCCACAAAGCACCACCACCCTGGGTTATGTTGTGTGAAGCACAGGGACACTCTTGGGACTCTTAGCCAAACAACTGCCAGGACAACACTCCCAGCCATCCTGTCAGCACAGCCAGCCCACCCCACAGGGAAGCAGAGTCAAAAGGAAGGAAGCATGGGCATGCTGGGAAGGGGGTGGAGGCAATAGCATGATGGGAGTCGTAGTCAGACATTGCTCAGCCTCACAACTGGCCCATCAACACCACCCTGAACCATGCTCACATCACAGGGAGTGGAGAAGGACTCACAAGATGGCTGACACTGGCTACTGCTGTGGGGAGCACAAGGCCCTGCTGGCAACTGTGCACCAACAAACAGCAGGACACCACTGACTGACATCCTGAGAGACAACTTATACTCCCTGCAATGCAAGCACGTTCCATGGTGGGATATCTGGCTGGCTGGGTGGGAAGGGGGACTTGCAGCACTGACCATAGTCACCAGCACCTCCCCTCACACCCCCCCAACACAAACTCCACAGTACCCACCTGGTAGAATGCAATGCCCTCCATCCTAACACAAGATCCCACAAAGCACCACCACCCTGGGTTATGTTGTGTGAAGCACATGGACACTCTTGGGACTCTTAGCCAAACAACTGCCAGGACAACACTCCCAGCCATCCTGTCAGCACAGCCAGCCCACCCCACAGGGAAGCAGAGTCAAAGGAAGGAAGCATGGGCATGCTGGGAAGGGGGTGGAGGCAATAGCATGATGGGAGTCGTAGTCACAGACATTGCTCAGCCTCACAACTGGCCCATCAACACCACCCTGAACCATGCTCACATCACAGGGAGTGGAGAAGGACTCACAAGATGGCTGACACTGGCTACTGCTGTGGGGAGCACAAGGCCCTGCTGGCAACTGTGCACCAACAAACAGCAGGACACCACTGACTGACATCCTGAGAGACAACTTACACTCCCTGCAATGCAAGCACGTTCCATGGTGGGATATCTGGCTGGCTGGGTGGGAAGGGGGACTTGCAGCACTGACCATAGTCACCAGCACCTCCCCTCACACCCCCCAACACAAACTCCACAGTACCCACCTGGTAGAATGCAATGCCCTCCATCCTAACACAAGATCCCACAAAGCACCACCACCCTGGGTTATGTTGTGTGAAGCACAGGGACACTCTTGGGACTCTTAGCCAAACAACTGCCAGGACAACACTCCCAGCCATCCTGTCAGCACAGCCAGCCCACCCCACAGGGAAGCAGAGTCAAAAGGAAGGAAGCATGGGCATGCTGGGAAGGGGGTGGAGGCAATAGCATGATGGGAGTCGTAGTCACAGACATTGCTCAGCCTCACAACTGGCCCATCAACACCACCCTGAACCATGCTCACATCACAGGGAGTGGAGAAGGACTCACAAGATGGCTGACACTGGCTACTGCTGTGGGGAGCACAAGGCCCTGCTGGCAACTGTGCACCAACAAACAGCAGGACACCACTGACTGACATCCTGAGAGACAACTTACACTCCCTGCAATGCAAGCACGTTCCATGGTGGGATATCTGGCTGGCTGGGTGGGAAGGGGGACTTGCAGCACTGACCATAGTCACCAGCACCTCCCCTCACACCCCCCCAACACAAACTCCACAGTACCCACCTGGTAGAATGCAATGCCCTCCATCCTAACACAAGATCCCACAAAGCACCACCACCCTGGGTTATGTTGTGTGAAGCACAGGGACACTCTTGGGACTCTTAGCCAAACAACTGCCAGGACAACACTCCCAGCCATCCTGTCAGCACAGCCACCCCACCCCACAGGGAAGCAGAGTCAAAAGGAAGGAAGCATGGGCATGCTGGGAAGGGGGTGGAGGCAATAGCATGATGGGAGTCGTAGTCACAGACATTGCTCAGCCTCACAACTGGCCCATCAACACCACCCTGAACCATGCTCACATCACAGGGAGTGGAGAAGGACTCACAAGATGGCTGACACTGGCTACTGCTGTGGGGAGCACAAGGCCCGGCTGGCAACTGTGCACCAACAAACAGCAGGACACCACTGACTGACATCCTGAGAGACAACTTACACTCCCTGCAATGCAAGCACGTTCCATGGTGGGATAACTGACTGGGTGGGTGGGTGGGTGGGAAGGAGGTCTGGCTGTCAACCAAACACAATCAATGCAGACCATGTTCACACCCCAGAGAATACATAGAAATGCCCAAATAATGCAGGACAATGTGCCACACCAATATCAACCCCTGACTGTGACGACTTAGGACAATACAATGTACAGGCCCGCACCCCGAGGCACAGTCACAACTGTCAGGTGTGTCAACCACTGATGCCTGCAGAAACATGACATACATTGTTTGTGTCTCCCAAAAACAGGTGATGATAGGGACACAGCAGCAGACGCTGAGGAGTCCCAGTCCCAGGCTCAAGAGGATGCCGAGCTCACTGGCGTCGTACAGCCTCTGTCCTCCTCGGACGATGAAGAACAACCTGGCACATCCGGTGCAAGTCAACATGCTGCACCAGCAGGACCACCAGCTGCAGCACCAGCAGGTCCACCAGCTGCACCCCCTGCACCCACCCCTCCAACGACTGTCACCACGAATACCATCCCTGCCGACATGGACAGAATAAGGAACAACACCAGCGCAGTGACCCTGGACCAACCTGGGGCCATGGACACCACCACCACCACCAACCCCAAGGTGGACCAGGGTTATCTGTGCGTGCAACTGCACACACTGCACATGTCAGCAGGGGTGGTGGGAGGGGTGGGAGACAGAGGTCGCTGCTTGCAGACGTTGCTGGTGTGCATGAAGACCCACAACTGGTACGCATAGCTGATGCGTACCAGTCCAGCACCGGAGAGCTCAGCCAGGTAGTGGGGCTCCTCAGAGACATCAAACAGCAGCAGGCTGCCCATCATGCCCGCTTGGACTCCCACATGTCCCACGTGGAGTCACACATGTCACGTGTGGACTCCCACATGACCCGCGTGGAGTCCAAGTGGGATGTACTACATGAGATGACGGCGGTGCACAGGGACATTTTACAATGCCTCCGCCAGATGAACAGCAACCAGTCCACACCTCCCTGTGTGCCAACAACATCTGGCACCGAACAAACTGCAACTGCCACAGGGAGGGAGGAGGACTCTGGCGGAGAGTCCCCTGCACCGCAGCAGCCTGCACTTGAGGGCCCCCCAAGAAGAGGGGTCGTCCGAGGAGGGGAAAGTGAGAGGCTGATGGCCAAGCGCAACTCCCAGGAAGCCTGAACCTGTTCTGGATTTTCGCCTTTGTGCACAGACTGTTCACCCTGTTGATGGCAACACTACTCCCACACATTGCATGGGGAGTACAAGTTGGAACAATGTGTCAGACAACTGTGGCCCCGATACTGGGGATCCTGTCTACCTGGACTTTCTATTCATCTAGGAACTTGGGATTGCAAGATTCATGTACAGCACAATCCATCCTATGCACTATTATCACAGATGTATCACAATAAACACAATAATACACCATACTTGCCTCTGTCGTGATTCCAACGTGGGTGCTGTTATGGGGATGATGAACAGCAAAATTACACTGTGTATGCGAACTGCAACAGCAAGGACAACACAGGCATGTGAGTACAGGCAACGTGACACATATGAGGGAGACACACCACCAGGGCTACACAACACATACACACCTAGGCCATCTGACTCATTGCCTACACTGATGTTGCCAGGGAAGACGGTGCAATGCACAGACACCACACCCATTCCCAGTTGTAGTCAAGTAGCCCACAGGTGCAGTAAGCAAATGGCAGTCAAATGTGTGACCACAGACAACGCACATCACTAAGTGAAGCACAGGTTTATTACACAGTAGCAACATGCCGTAACCACTACAGATGCAAGGTAACCCCACCTGGTAGCGGGCACACAGTCAACAACTGTAGACAGAAGGAAGTCCATGGGTGTGGCGCACATCACCTGTAGGGACACAACAGCTACCAGCCTGGATGTGCAATCACGTCGTCGGTGGACACAGTTGACCAAACGAATCTGAAAGTACCCTGTGAAGGACAGAAATGACACACAGTCAAAAGCAATGCAGTACAGGACAGAACAGCAAAACTCATGCACAATACATGTTACAAGATACCCACCCAGAACCAAGTTAGCATGTCAACACTGTTGGGGAGTACAGCCCACCTGTCACCACACATCGCAACACACATCCTGTCAAGTAGCCCATGGACACACTCCAACAGCACCAGAGCACCACCCACACATCATGCCAACTCACATCATTCACATGACACCTCAGGATACTCACATTCAGCTAAAGAAGTTGGTGATGAGCTGTGTGCGGACATCACCATCACCATCATCATCATCATCGTCACTGGCATCGTGGTCCAGGCCAGGATCCTCCACAGGTGGCGGATGTTGGTCATCGTCATCCTGGATGAGAGGCAACTCCTTCCGCACTGCCAGGTTGTGGAGCATGCAGCAGACGATGATAATCTTGCACACTTTCGCAGGGGCATATGGGAGGGACCCTCCGGTCTTGTCCAGGCAGCGGAAGCGGCTCTTCAGGAGACCAAAGGTCCGCTCAATCACTCTCCTGGTCCGACCATGTGCCTCATTGTAGCGCATCTGGGCAGGTGTCACAGGGTTCCTGAGGGGTGTCAGCAACCACGGCATGTTGGGGTATCCCGAGTCACCTACGGACAGACAAGTGCACATCAGCTGACTTGGAAAAGTGGGCGGAATACTACAGATCAGATCACACACAATGGCACAAAGTCAGTACACACCGACAAGCCAGGCACGCTGGTTCTGCATCTGTGCCATCAACCTGGGGATGCGACTACTCCTCATCACAAAGGCATCGTGTGCTGAACCAGGGAAACGGGCACACACGTGTGTGATGGTCATGTCTGCAAGACACACCACCAGTGCATTGACCGAGTGGTAGTGCTTGCGGTTCCTGTAGGCCTGCTCCTGGGCCTGTGGTGGTACCAAAGCCACATGTGTCCCATCAATGGAGCCAATGACATGCGGCATCCTCCCCAGGGCATAAAAGTCACTCTTCACGTCAGTGAGTCGTCGCAGTCTAGGGAAATAGATGTACCGGTTCAGGAAGAGCAACATTGCCGCCAAGAAATCGCGGAGCACACGGCTGAACATGGTCTGTGACATCCCACCAGCAGACGCCACAGTATGTTGGAAGGTACCGGTGGCAAAGAAGTGTAGGGCTGCCATCACCTTCACCTTGGGGGTCAGCGCTGTAGGATACGGCCGGCCAGGCTACAAATGTGGGGACAACTGCACTGCCAAATCCTCAATCAGCTGCCTGGTGAAGCGGTACCGTCGGATGCTGTCCCGTTCCACCATCGTTGCCAGGTCTGGGAATGGCCGATGGACAGCAGGAGCCCTTCAGTGCAGAGGAGAAGTAAGCAAGATCATCAGTCACCCCACATATGCGGCATTGAACACACTCAAGATCCCAACATACATCATCATGAGGCACAACTACATGAAGTGTGCAGTACCGGAACGACATGTATGGTACATACATGGCCAACATCTGTCAACACGGTCCTACAGGTGGCATCAATTTGTCCCAGGTTGGCCCATTGGATATCATGATGCTGTGTCACAGTCACCCCCAGTGACATGTGAGGACAGATGTGCCCCAGGCACCACAGCTCAATGACAGGCACATTCCCAGGGACCCTGTAATGCCACATGGACACTGGCATCACCTGGAGTATCATGTGTACACCACAACAAAACAAACATGACCCCCACAGGTAGTGGCCACACTTGCCATGGCAGGAGAGCCATGGACGTCTGTGACACACACGCACAACATCAGAGTCCATGCACACACAACGTGGATGTGGAGACTGTCTCCCATTGTGCACATGAAATCAGAGACATTGTAAACACTACATGCACAAAGACTGTGGAGGGCCATCACTATTGTGCCACTGGGACACCCTGGCTCAAACATACCGTCCCACATGGGACTCACGGGGTATGTGACATGACATACACAAACACCACTGTGAAATGTGACCATGGCACATGCACAGATATGAACAGTTGCACATCACAGTGGTCACGTACACGTAACACCCAGGATCCTGTCCCCATTAACACGTGCACAGCCTGGGGGTGGCTGCCCACAGGTGACACCCACAGGACAACATGTACACCAACATACACACAATAGGAAATGCAGCCTTACATGCCTTATGATAAGGTTTGGACAGGCTGTCGTGATGTAGGTGTGCCCCTCACTCCCTGGGAGCTATCTGTGGCTGGCATATGTCCATCTGAGACAGGCATGCTGACATATGCCAGTCACATGTACAGTGATGCGTTGAACAGCAATGGACCGATCGGTGCCTCCGGCCGGCCCATTGCTTTCAATGTGTGCGGGTACAGCGTTGTACCCCTGTGTGCGTTGTACTGCAATGGACCGATCGGTGCCTCCGGCCGGCCCATTGCATTCAATGTGTGCGGGTACGCGTTGTACCCCTGTGCGCGTTGTACTGCAATGGACCGATCGGTGCCTCCGGCCGGCCCATTGCATTCAATGTGTGCGGGTACGCGTTGTACCCCTGTGCGCGTTGAACAGCAATGGACCGATCGGTGCCTCCGGCCGGCCCATTGCATTCAATGTGTCGGGTACGCGTTGTACCCCTGTGCGCGTTGTACTGCAATGGACCGATCGGTGCCTCCGGCCGGCCCATTGCATTCAATGTGTGCGGGTACGCGTTGTACCCCTGTGCGCGTTGTACTGCAATGGACCGATCGGTGCCTCCGGCCGGCCCATTGCATTCAATGTGTGCGGGTACGCGTTGTACCCCTGTGCGCGTTGAACAGCAATGGACCGATCGGTGCCTCCGGCCGGCCCATTGCTTTCAATGTGTGCGGGTACGCGTTGTACCCCTGTGCGCGTTGAACAGCAATGGACCGATCGGTGCCTCCGGCCGGCCCATTGCATTCAATGTGTGCGGGTACGCGTTGTACCCCTGTGCGCGTTGAACAGCAATGGACCGATCGGTGCCTCCGGCCGGCCCATTGCTTTCAATGTGTGCGGGTACGCGTTGTACCCCTGTGCGCGTTGAACAGCAATGGACCGATCGGTGCCTCCGGCCGGCCCATTGCTTTCAATGTGTGCGGGTACGCGTTGTACCCCTGTGCGCGTTGTACCTCAATGGACCGATCGGTGCGCACCCATTGACAATGGGCTTGCCTGGCAACGGACGCGTTTTCGAATATTCGAGCGAGTCGGTTGCTGGAAAATCAGTTGGTCACCCACAACAATGTTGCAAAATCATGTATGTCATGAAGTTGAAATTTTGAAGGATGCTGTGGGCGTGTTTTGGTGCTGCTATTCCATGGATTGGCCAGATTCAGAAGATGCAAACGACTTGGACCTATCACTTTGGACACAAGGGACAGTATCTGCCTCTCCAGCACATATATATTGCTGCATGTTCCCCTGAGAGCCCACTTGCCTGCACTACATGCTCCAGGACGACATCTGCCACTGCACTGCTGCTGTCTCTGCCCCTCTGGACCCTGCAATGGCACGTACTGTGGAGAGAGCCCCAGCCTTCAGCCTTGAAGAGAACCAGGCCCTGCTGGACAGCCTACTTCCACAGTACAGCAAGCTGTATGGGACACCAGGGGAGCAGGTGAGTGTTCTGTGCACTGCCTTTCTGAATGTGCATTTTGTCTGACTAGCAAGGCTGAGAGTCAGCACACCACTGGCTAGCAGGCTCACTGAGTAGTTGTCACCCCCATAGTGTGTAGTGACTTGCACTGGACAGGTATGGTGCAGTGACAGTGCTTCTGAACAGGGTTTTACTCCCCATGCAATGATACCATGTAGTGACTTCTGGAAAACTGTCCATGGGCAGCCGTGCACTGCCTGGGTACACCATGTGCCCCTGTGATTGCGACATGTATATGCAACTGTGTCATGCACGGATATGTTGCATGTGTAGTAATGGCCTTATCACTTTGTCATCCTGACAGGCTTCTGCCCATCGGAAGCATGAGATCTGGAAGGACATCGTCCGGGCTGTCCGGTCCGTGGGGGTCTACAAGCGCCGGATCCGCAACTGCCAAAAGAGGTGGCAGGACCTTCGGGGCTGGACCCGGAGGATTGCACGGGTCCAGCTGAAGCTGTCGCCTCCTCGCAGGAGGGGCGGAACACGGACCCTGACCCCCACATGCTCAGGATCCTGGCGGTGGTCTTTCCAGACCTGGATGGGCAGCTGAAGGCCAGAGAGCAGCAAGGAGGGGGTGAGTCAAAGACTGCACTGTGTACTCTGTCTAACATGCTATGTGCCCTCCTCGGGCCAGGTTGAACTGCCACAGTACAGCAGTCATGTTGTCCAGGAGCCATGTCCCTCTATTGTGCACTGCCCACTCCTCATCTGATACCCAGGTGTGGCCCTTACATGCAGGGAATTCTGTCACTTAGGACTGTGTCCTTGCAGTTTGCTTGACTCAAGGTGGGAGACAGCATCTGTTTCCCTGACTCTGTGGTGGGCATCATGGGTGGGTCCATTGCTTACACAATGCCTGTATTCTGACATGTATTCAGCGTGTTACTTTGATCTGTGGTCCAATTGCTGAGCTGATCCACCACATGTGGCTGGGGTACCTGGCACACACCCATGCTGCGGGTGGGAACAATGTTTGGGCCCCAGGAGTATGTATATGACGTGTGTCACACATACTTAGCCAGCTGCCTACAGTCCAGGGCTCATCCCTCATTCATGTGGGGCTGGACAGTCATGCCTACTCCAGGCCATACAATACACTCTGTACTCCCACTCCCGTGTATCAGAGGACACATTGTGCACAGTGATTTGACCTCTCAGGTGTCTGCCTCTGTGTCAGTGTGCTGTGGATTAGTCGCCAGGACTGCTGTGGAGTTTCTTGGTAGGGGCTCAGCATGCCACTGGAGATGTGACCATAGGAGACGATACTTGTGTGACACATAGGTGTCTGATCAGCTGCCCATGCAGACTGGGGCATGTAAATGTGAAGTTCAGGCAGCTGTTCCCCATGCACAGCAGAGTGTGAGGGGCTCAGGTTCAGAGGGTAGTGTCACAGGTCTCCCATATGTCCAATAGGTATGACCTGGACAGATGAGGGTTAAGAGGATGTGTTGTGGGGGGATGTACATGTGCACTTGTGCAGCTCCAGGACTTGCATTCCCCATGACCTACTATTGTGACACAGTGCAGAGTGTTGTTGTCTGGCTGCAAAGTCATACATCACTGAGACAGTGATGTATGACTTTGCAGTCATGCCTCCGCCATGGCATGTGTCTACTGATTGGTGATCCTGCAGGGGAGTGACATGTGCTACATGCACACCATAGTGGCGCTGGCTATCAGGACATGGGTGCATCATGGTGTCTGTCGCTGGTATGCATCACATGCATTTCCTATTTGACTCTGGGCATCCCTTACATCCGTAAACCTGTACTGACTCAGTGGCAAGAGCTGTGATGTGTCCACACCGTGTCCTCTGCACTGTCCAACTACTGTGTACTTGGTGCATGTGTCAACACTGGGGTGTTGCAATCCAACAGACACCAGACAGATGGGTGCAAGGCCATGTGGGATGTGAGTGCCATGCTTGGCATCAGACTGACAATTGACTTCTCCTGTTCAATTAGTGCACTTTTAGCAATGTACAACTAATGATGCCAGGGCTTGCTCTGTGATGTGCTGTGCTCACAGTGGTGTGTGCGTTATGTGCAGGTGACTGATGTCTGTCTGTTTCCCCATTGTTTGCAGATACATCCACGGCCACGGAAGGGGACAGCTCCACGGACCAGGAGGAGCCGGAGAGCCAGACTGGGTCAGCAGCCGAGGAGTGGTTGGAGGGACCCAGTGGCACGGAGGGCGAGGGGAGCCACACCGAGGAGTCCTCAGCAGCATCCACCTCAGCTGAGGACCAGAGCAACTCGGAGGATGACTCCCTTGTGGAGGCGGGTGTCAGCAGCCACCACACCCCAGCTAGTGTTGCTGTCCCCGCCACCACCAGCACCACCACCGCCCTCCCATCGGCTCCCATTCCCCAGGTCCGTGGAGGCTCCCATGTCCGGGAGCGTGTCTCCTTTGGGCCAGGCACCGCACCCCCTGCCCCTGTGTCCCCTGCTGCCCTGAGTGAGGAGTCTGTGTACCTCCTTCGCCAGCTCCATGTAGGGCAGACAGCCATGCTGAGTGTCCTCCATGCGCACACCGCGCTGTTGACTCAGCTGGTGTCGTTCATGGAGGGCATCTCATCGGGCATGTCTGACCTACAGAGGGGCAATAGGTCCATGGACTCCTCCCTGACGGCAGCAGTGTCCCTCCTCAAACGGTCCCTCACCCCTCCTGCCTCTGCTCCATCCACACTCCCCAGCACCTTACCCATCCCAGGCACACACACACTGGCACAGGCACACACCAGCACACACACATCCAGCACACTGACACACACGCCAATGACAAAACGCACACGCACGCACATTCAGGGGACTGAAGCCAGACTCACAGGGGATGGGGCCCTGGAACACACACACGCATCCACATGCACTGCGCAGTCCTCAGTTCCCGCTCCCTCCAAAGCACCCTCCCTTGCCTCACCTGCAACCCCAAAGTCACAGCAGCTCTTCCTCTGTGACCTCGGCCTCTTCCCCACCGATGAAGCTGCTCCAGCATCCCGGGGGAAGAGGAAGCCCACCCACACGGAGCAGAGTGCCCCTCGCCCCCGGACACCCTCCCCCAGGCGCAGACGGACTGAGGCCCCCACCCGCAAGTCCCCCGGAGTGCTAAGAGCAAGACCCCGCCACCGCCCTGCAGCTCAGGCACAAGGTCTCCGTCCTCCATCCCTCAGGCCCCCACTGCACAGGTGCCCCCACCACACCCTGCCCCAGGTTCCCCCACCCACAGATATACCATCCCCAAGATGCTCCGGCCTTCTCCCCCTGCCACTTGCTCTCCCAGCACCACACCCCCGCTGCGCTTGTCTGTGCCACTGATGTGGTGAGGGTGTCCTCCCCCTCTGTCCAACCCACCTTGCCTGTTCCCCATTCTCCTCCCCTGGAGGTAGGCACTGCAGTGGAGTCCACTACCGCCCTGTCTGACTTGGGCACTGCAGTGGCGGACCTGTCCACCCCATCTGCAGGGTCCACTGCAGTTGTGCCGGCACCCACGACATCTGAGTCATGCCCCCCAGTTGTGCCGGCACACACCATGTCAGACACCTCCACTGCAGTTGTCAGTGGCTCTCCAGCACCCACCACCCCTTCCCTGACTCCCCCTGGTGAGCCCTGATCCTGTCCCTGCGGTGCCTGGCCTGCCCCCGGTTGCCCCTCCTAGTGGATTGTCCCTGGTATTGTGCAGGCATGCGTAGGGTGACATCTGCCAGTGTCACCCTGTTTGAACTTTGACAATGGACTGGCCATTGGCCTTTGCTCTAATTTCTTCTGGACGTCGTTATCAAACAACACATATGCTGAATAAAGCAACTTTCTTTTCTCTAGTGCTCATGCTTCAGATGTACATGTTGTTGGTGCAGCTAACCATGCCCTTGCTGCAGTGATGGTGATATCTGGTCTCATGATTATGAAGTGTTACTGTGCAGGAACCCATGTGGTCCAGGGGGAATGTGTCCTATCATGTGGTGTATCCATGTCATCAATAGCAGCATCTGAGGGTGTCATGTGTTCAGTATTTTGCAATGGGTTTCCTACTTACATTGGCAATTTCATATCTGTGGCTTCCACCCCTGCACATCTGTTGTGCCTGCCATCGTTGCATTTGTCTACTTCCCTGACCGTGTTGCCATCTCCAGTGGACATGCAGGTTTGGGCATCAATGGGGAGGGACTCATCCGTGTAGTCAGTGCAACATTGCTATACAAGTGTGTTGGATCTGTGCTGATGATTCCGTTGGCACATCCATGACCAGGCTGATGTGATGGGAGCCCTCATTTGGTGCTAATTGTTGATTGTGTGACCAAGTGCTCAGCTGACATGATGGGGCCCTACTGAGGCAACATATGGCACAGCTTTCCTCACACAGGAGTGGAGTCCCCTCATGGCAGTGTGTACACGTGTGACATTGCCTGCGCCCAAGGTGTGTGTTGTATGTGCATGTCTGTGTGTTCACTTTCATTCATCTGCGCATGCTGTGATCCCTAGTGTTGTACCTGTTTGTGATGCTTGCTGACTTGAGCTATGTTCCCCCAAAGTCTTCTCCCTGTGTTCTCTGTGATGTGGGTGCATGGCACATTACTGGTCATCAGGGTGTCACCCATAGGTGTGTTTGCTGTCAGGGCAGAGTTTGTGTGCTGACGCAGATGGGTCACAGTCAGGTTTCCCTTTGGCACTTGTTGTTTGCCCCTGTCATGTGATTTCCAGTTTGTGTTATCTTTCAGTGATTGTGACACGTTGTGTGTGTGACTGCTGGCACTCCTTAGGGTCCGGGCTGCAATGTTGGTTGTTGTCTATGTGTGTTCTTTGTGGGTGACCTTGGCTTCTTCATTGGTGTGTGACTGTGGCTGGGATCCCATTGGTCGGTGTGGTATTGCCGTCATGTCCATGTACAGCGTAGTGTGCAGTGTGTCAGACATTCAGGAGTCTTGTTGAGTGTCCATGTGTGATGTGTTTCTACACCTTGGTTCCCACCCACCACCCTGGAATAGTCATGGGTGCATGTGCAATGTCACCAGTGCATGTGTACTTCACTGCTGCACATTGTTGGAGGTCGAGGGGTGTGGTCTTGAGTGTGTGCAGATGAGAGTTGTTGCCCGGCTAGTCCCCTGCCTCCATGTTGGCCTTGGCTTACTGGCCATGCTGATTGATTTGTGCTTGTGTAGGTGTGATGGTAGTTAGTTGCTCAGGACACCTGACTGTGGTTCACAGTGTGAACGACATTTAGCTTTGTCATCACAGTGGTATTTTTCTTCAGCCCAGGGTCACCACATTGTGGGGGCCCTGGGGGTGGTGCTGTGGTGTGTCTGTGACTTGCTGTGTCAGTTGTTGTTCCTACGTGCCTGTGTGACATGTGTGTTTTGTGCTCCCTCTCACCTGTCAATGCCTGCTTGCCCACATAGGGGATTTGGATCCATGAGTTACCTTAGTGTGGCAGTGTATGCACATCTGTATGATTGGTATTCAGCTCTCCTCATGTGTTGTGTTGTTGCCTGGGGACACTGGCACCCCCACCCCTCACCTGCTGTGTATGATGACAGTGTTGGTCTGCCTTTTTGTGTTTGTGCATCTGCACCACTGCATTGGCATATCTTGGGTGTGCCATTGGCTGTATGTTGTTTGGTGTGTTTCCCCTGCTGTCCCTGGGACTCCTAGGTCATCGGTCAGCACAGTGATCATGGTTTGTGTGTCCCATTGCTGCCATGGTATGGTATCTGTTCACCTCACATCTGCTGTCTCCACAGGGTATCTGCATTTGTGTGCCCATTGGTGCAAATATGTGGTTCTGCATTCTGATGGTCACTTCTGTCATTGTGTCATTGATGACTGTTGACGGTCTCAGCCCCCATGGGTGTTGTTTGTCTGCACATGGCCAAAGGAATGTTTCATTTGCACTGCAGTATTTGGCTCCCCCAATTTATGTTGCAATGGGACACATACACTACTTTGCCACAGATGAGTTTTTGGTTCTGTGACCAGGAATGATCCATGCAGTTTGGCAGTTGCAGCTCTTTCTTTGTCAACAATTACCTTTTGGTCACTGTGATGATGAGGGTGTAGACCCCATTGCCACAATGTTCAAAATGTGCTTCAGCTATGGACCCCACACTTACCTTTTGGTCACTGTGATGATGGGGGTTTGGACCCCATTGCCACAATGGTCAAAATGTGCTTCAGCTATGGACCCCACACTTGCCTTTTGGTCACTGTGATGATGGGGGTTTAGACCCCATTGCCACAATGGTCAAAATGTGCTTCAGCTATGGACCCCACACTTGCCTTTTGGTCACTGTGATGATGGGGGTTTAGACCCCATTGCCACAATGGTCAAAATGTGCTTCAGCTATGGACCCCACACTTGCCTTTTGGTCACTGTGATGATGGGGGTTTAGACCCCATTGCCACAATGGTCAAAATGTGCTTCAGCTATGGACCCCACACTTGCCTTTTGGTCACTGTGATGATGGGGGTTTAGGCCCCATTGCCACAATGGTCAAAATGTGCTTCAGCTATGGACCCCACACTTGCCTTTTGGTCACTGTGATGATGGGGGTTTAGACCCCATTGCCACAATGGTCAAAATGTGCTTCAGCTATGGACCCCACACTTGCCTTTTGGTCACTGTGATGATGGGGGTTTAGGCCCCATTGCCACAATGGTCAAAATGTGCTTCAGCTATGGACCCCACACTTGCCTTTTGGTCACTGTGATGATGGGGGTTTAGACCCCATTGCCACAATGGTCAAAATGTGCTTCAGCTATGGACCCCACACTTGCCTTTTGGTCACTGTGATGATGGGGGTTTAGACCCCATTGCCACAATGGTCAAAATGTGCTTCAGCTATGGACCCCACACTTGCCTTTTGGTCACTGTGATGATGGGGGTTTAGGCCCCATTGCCACAATGGTCAAAATGTGCTTCAGCTATGGACCCCACACTTGCCTTTTGGTCACTGTGATGATGGGGGTTTAGACCCCATTGCCACAATGGTCAAAATGTGCTTCAGCTATGGACCCCACACTTGCCTTTTGGTCACTGTGATGATGGGGGTTTAGGCCCCATTGCCACAATGGTCATGGGCTGCTTGCATTGTGGGTGCCACACACATATATGTGTGGCACATGTGCTAGGGGGTCACATTGTATGTTCAATGTCATGTTCGGTGTTGTAGGCATTTGACACAGCCTGCTCACACGCTTGTCATGGTGGTGGGGGGATGTCTTAATCTTGCATTCCCTAGGTTGTGGTGTGCTTGTTGTGTCATGCATTGTCCATCCTATGAGTGGGGGTGGTAGTAGTGGTAGGCATCCAGCCCCCTGGCTAAGGGTGGTAGTAGTGGTGGGCATCCTGCCCCCCTGGGTGAGGGTGGTAGTAGTGGTGGGCATCCTGCCCCCCTGGGTGAGGGTGGTAGTAGTGGTGGGCATCCTGCCCCCTGGCTAAGGGTGGTAGTAGTGGTAGGCATCCAGCCCCCTGGCTAAGGGTGGTAGTAGTGGTGGGCATCCTGCCCCCCTGGGTGAGGGTGGTAGTAGTGGTGGGCATCGTGCCCCCTGGCTAAGGGTGGTAGTAGTGGTGGGCATCCTGCCCCCCTGGGTGAGGGTGGTAGTAGTGGTAGGCATCCTGCCCCGTGAGGGTGGTAGTAGTGGTGGGCATCCAGCCCCCTGGCTAAGGGTGGTAGTAGTGGTGGGCATCCTGCCCCCCTGGGTGAGGGTGGTAGTAGTGGTGGGCATCCTGCCCCCCTGGGTGAGGGTGGTAGTAGTGGTGGGCATCCTGCCCCCTGGCTAAGGGTGGTAGTAGTGGTAGGCATCCAGCCCCCTGGCTAAGGGTGGTAGTAGTGGTGGGCATCCTGCCCCCCTGGGTGAGGGTGGTAGTAGTGGTGGGCATCCTGCCCCCTGGCTAAGGGTGGTAGTAGTGGTAGGCATCCTGCCCCCTGGCTAAGGGTGGTAGTAGTGGTAGGCATCCAGCCCCCTGGCTAAGGGTGGTAGTAGTGGTGGGCATCCTGCCCCCCTGGGTGAGGGTGGTAGTAGTGGTGGGCATCCTGCCCCCCTGGGTGAGGGTGGTAGTAGTGGTGGGCATCCTGCCCCCCTGGGTGAGGGTGGTAGTAGTGGTGGGCATCCTGCCCCCTGGCTAAGGGTGGTAGTAGTGGTAGGCATCCAGCCCCCTGGCTAAGGGTGGTAGTAGTGGTGGGCATCCTGCCCCCCTGGGTGAGGGTGGTAGTAGTGGTGGGCATCCTGCCCCCTGGCTAAGGGTGGTAGTAGTGGTGGGCATCCTGCCCCCCTGGGTGAGGGTGGTAGTAGTGGTAGGCATCCTGCCCCCCTGGGTGAGGGTGGTAGTAGTGGTGGGCATCCTGCCCCCTGGCTAAGGGTGGTAGTAGTGGTGGGCATCCTGCCCCCCTGGGTGAGGGTGGTAGTAGTGGTGGGCATCCTGCCCCCCTGGGTGAGGGTGGTAGTAGTGGTGGGCATCCTGCCCCCTGGCTAAGGGTGGTAGTAGTGGTAGGCATCCAGCCCCCTGGCTAAGGGTGGTAGTAGTGGTGGGCATCCTGCCCCCCTGGGTGAGGGTGGTAGTAGTAGTGGGCATCCTGCCCCCTGGCTAAGGGTGGTAGTAGTGGTAGGCATCCTGCCCCCTGGCTAAGGGTGGTAGTAGTGGTAGGCATCCAGCCCCCTGGCTAAGGGTGGTAGTAGTGGTGGGCATCCTGCCCCCTGGGTGAGGGTGGTAGTAGTGGTGGGCATCCTGCCCCCCTGGGTGAGGGTGGTAGTAGTGGTGGGCATCCTGCCCCCCTGGGTGAGGGTGGTAGTAGTGGTGGGCATCCTGCCCCCTGGCTAAGGGTGGTAGTAGTGGTAGGCATCCAGCCCCCTGGCTAAGGGTGGTAGTAGTGGTGGGCATCCTGCCCCCTGGGTGAGGGTGGTAGTAGTGGTGGGCATCCTGCCCCCTGGCTAAGGGTGGTAGTAGTGGTAGGCATCCTGCCCCCTGGCTAAGGGTGGTAGTAGTGGTAGGCATCCAGCCCCCTGGCTAAGGGTGGTAGTAGTGGTGGGCATCCTGCCCCCTGGGTGAGGGTGGTAGTAGTGGTGGGCATCCTGCCCCCTGGGTGAGGGTGGTAGTAGTGGTGGGCATCCTGCCCCCTGGCTAAGGGTGGTAGTAGTGGTGGGCATCCTGCCCCCTGGGTGAGGGTGGTAGTAGTGGTAGGCATCCTGCCCCCCTGGGTGAGGGTGGTAGTAGTGGTGGGCATCCTGCCCCCTGGCTAAGGGTGGTAGTAGTGGTGGGCATCCTGCCCCCTGGCTAAGGGTGGTAGTAGTGGTAGGCATCCAGCCCCCTGGCTAAGGGTGGTAGTAGTGGTGGGCATCCTGCCCCCCTGGGTGAGGGTGGTAGTAGTGGTGGGCATCCTGCCCCCTGGCTAAGGGTGGTAGTAGTGGTAGGCATCCTGCCCCCTGGCTAAGGGTGGTAGAAGTGGTAGGCATCCAGCCCCCTGGCTAAGGGTGGTAGTAGTGGTGGGCATCCTGCCCCCCTGGGTGAGGGTGGTAGTAGTGGTGGGCATCCTGCCCCCTGGCTAAGGGTGGTAGTAGTGGTAGGCATCCTGCCCCCTGGCTAAGGGTGGTAGTAGTGGTAGGCATCCAGCCCCCCTGGGTTGGGGTGGTGGCGCGCATTCAGGCCCCTGTGTGCATATGTGGCATTGGTGATGGGCATCCCGCCCCTATGGTGCTGCTGTTGCAAGTATATTCAGATTCCCAGTGTATGTGTGTGATGTGTCGTGTACGTGTTGTATGTGTTTTGTGGTTGGTGTCTGACTTACCTTCTGCGCCGTACGCGTCCGTGCCTGTTCCGGTAGTAGATGTAGAATATTGGTATGATCGGGACGAAGGGATTCATGGTTGGTTCGTGTCGTTCGTCCTTCTCGTTGCTTCGCGTCGTCCTCGTCGCTTGGCTTCGTCCTCGTCGCTTCGCTTCGTCCTCGTCGCTTCGCGTCGTCCTCGTCGGTGCTGTGTTCGTCTCGTAGCCGTGGATCGTGTTGTGGCGCGATTCGGTGCTTATGTGCGCCTCTCCCGGATGCTTTGACGTGCCGTGCGTAGCGACGGGTTCGGCGCGTACGGAAAGCGCATCGTACTTGTCCGGCCGGACGGGGCTGCATTTTCCCTTCCGTGCGACTCGATTCGGCGTTCCCGGATTCGCCTCGGTCGGAGAACAGGACCTGGTTTGGGTGAGTACGGCTCGGCCGGAATTTTTGCTGTTGTGCGCATCGTACTTGCTCGTTCGGTGTGCTGTACGGATCGGTCGGGAAACTGGCTTTCGCATGGCTTTTTTCCCGACCGAATAGTATTGGGTGCGCCTCCGACCGAGATCGGAATCGGCCCCTAAGTGCCTTCTGTGAATACCAAAATGAGTAAGTTACACAAAATGAGTAAGTTACTCATTTTGGTATTCACAGAAGGCACTTACTCATTTATGAGTAAGTGCCTTCTGTGAATACCAAAATGAGTAAGTTACACAAAATGAGTAAGTTACACAAAATGAGTAAGTTACTCAAAATGAGTAAGTAAGTGCCTTCTGTGAATACCAAAATGAGTAAGTGCCTTCTGTGAATACCAAAATGGTAGTAAGTTTAGGATTTTGTCTTAAGTTAGTTCTGTGAATCGGGCCATATGTGCATGTTGAACCCCATACAAATGAGTTAGCCAACCCCTGCCAGTACCTAAGACTCTATCTGTCAAAGATTGCTTTAAGTCATGGTTCATTCGCTCCACTATAGAATTGCCCTCAGGCCTGTATGGAGACGAAAACTGCACCAGCACCCCCAGAGACCTCATTGCGTCCTTGTAAGCCTTAGAGGCAAATGCAGGACCTTGGTCAGGATGGAAGGTGCCACAGGCAAAAGTCCTGACAAAGACACGCAAATCTCTAATGACATTTCAAGCGTCAGAACTGCGTTGCAGCCAAACCCAAAGGAATCTCATGCACAAATCCACTGCAACCAAAATATGTTTATATGCAGTGTCTGAAGTCAAAGGACCGCAGTGATCAAGATAAATGCAACCAAACGGTTGATTTGAAATGTAGAGCTATGTATGTGGTGGACGCGCAACCGTGGAGGGTGTAATCTGTTGACAAATGTCACCAGACAGTACATCATTACGGGTTTGTTTGTATAAACCACACCACCAATAACGTTGCTGTAAAATAGAAACAGTCGCAGAAACTCTGGCATGTGCAGAAGCCATGCCTTCATGTGCGGCTATGATCAAAGGAAGTCTGCGGTCCTCGTTGGGAATCAGCCGATCCCCAATGGACGGTATCGTAGCAAATGGGATTTGCTCAGGTGACAAATGATAAGAATACTTAGAAGGGAATCCCTGTGGGAATTCCGTATCACCCTACATAGCAGCAATTGTCGCAAGGAAATAATTATCAATTTTAGTCATGGACCCAGTTACTGCTGTTACCGAGCATGTGGCCACTGCAGATTTGGCTGCCTCATCAGCCAAAGAATTACCAACAGCATGTGCTCCCACACACCAATGGCCAAGAGTATGGATAACATGTGTAAGTGGCAGACGTTCCTTAAGTTCCGCCACTCAGACCCAAACCATTTTATGGGGTGGCATGGTGAAGCAAAATAACGATGGATTAAACCCAGATCTGTGACTGGGGGTGAATGTTTGCCAATGTGCAGCATTCCGTCCATCATCTTGTGTGTTTTGCATTTCGCCCTAAGTGGGAAGGGTATGCCCAGACGTGGGTCCCGTGCTCACTACGCCACTGGAGTCAAGCTATCCTGGCTGATGAAGGCTGATAGCCTGAAACCGGTCCTAGGATGCTTGATTCCGGTCCAGGGAAGACGTGGCTTGGCAGTTCGGTCTGGACTGTTCCCATGAGGCACAGGGTCAAGACTGATTTGCATATGGCTATGTCTGAACTGGGGTGGCGTGGTGAAGCAAAATAACGATGGATTAAACCCAGATCTGTGACTGGGGGTGAATGTTTGCCAATGTGCAGCATTCCGTCCATCATCTTGTGTGTTTTGCATTTCGCCCTAAGTGGGAAGGGTATGCCCAGACGTGGGTCCCGTGCTCACTACACCACTGGAGTCAAGCTATCCTGGCTGATGAAGGCTGATAGCCTGAAACCGGTCCTAGGATGCTTGATTCCGGTCCAGGGAAGACGTGGCTTGGCAGTTCGGTCTGGACTGTTCCCATGAGGCACAGGGTCAAGACTCGATTTGCATATGGCTATGTCTGAACTGGGGTGGCGTGGTGAAGCAAAATAACGATGGATTAAACCCAGATCTGGGGGTGAATGTTTGCCAATGTGCAGCATTCCGTCCATCATCTTGTGTGTTTTGCATTTCGCCCTAAGTGGGAAGGGTATGCCCAGACGTGGGTCCCGTGCTCACTACGCCACTGGAGTCAAGCTATCCTGGCTGATGAAGGTTGATAGCCTGAAACCGGTCCTAGGTTGCTTGATTCCGGTCCAGGGAAGACGTGGCTTGGCAGTTCGGTCTGGACTGTTCCCATGAGGCACAGGGTCAAGACTGATTTGCATATGGCTATGTCTGAACTGGGGTGGCGTGGTGAAGCAAAATAACGATGGATTAAACCCAGATCTGTGACTGGGGGTGAATGTTTGCCAATGTGCAGCATTCCGTCCATCATCTTGTGTGTTTTGCATTTCGCCCTAAGTGGGAAGGGTATGCCCAGACGTGGGTCCTGTGCTCACTACGCCACTAGAATCAAGCTATCCTGGCTGATGAAGGCTGATAGCCTGAAACCGGTCCTAGGATGCTTGATTCCGGTCCAGGGAAGACGTGGCTTGGCAGTTCGGTCTGGACTGTTCCCATGAGGCACAGGGTCAAGACTGATTTGCATATGGCTATGTCTGAACTGGGGTGGCGTGGTGAAGCAAAATAACGATGGATTAAACCCAGATCTGTGACTGGGGGTGAATGTTTGCCAATGTGCAGCATTCCGTCCATCATCTTGTGTGTTTTGCATTTCGCCCTAAGTGGGAAGGGTATGCCCAGACGTGGGTCCCGTGCTCACTACGCCACTGGAGTCAAGCTATCCTGGCTGATGAAGGCTGATAGCCTGAAACCGGTCCTAGGATGCTTGATTCTGGTCCAGGGAAGACGTGGCTTGGCAGTTCGGTCTGGACTGCTCCCATGAGGCACAGGGTCAAGACTGATTTGCATATGGCTATGTCTGAACTGGGGTGGCGTGGTGAAGCAAAATAACGATGGATTAAACCCAGATCTGTGACTAGGGGTGAATGTTTGCCAATGTGCAGCATTCCGTCCATCATCTTGTGTGTTTTGCATTTCGCCCTAAGTGGGAAGGGTATGCCCAGACGTGGGTCCCGTGCTCACTACGCCACTGGAGTCAAGCTATCCTGGCTGATGAAGGCTGATAGCCTGAAACCGGTCCTAGGATGCTTGATTCCGGTCCAGGGAAGACGTGGCTTGGCAGTTCGGTCTGGACTGTTCCCATGAGGCACACGGTCAAGACTGATTTGCATATGGCTATGTCTGAACTGGAGTGGTATGGTGAAGCAAAATAACGATGGATTAAACCCAGATCTGTGACTGGGGGTGAATGTTTGCCAATGTGCAGCATTCCGTCCATCATCTTGTGTGTTTTGCATTTCGCCCTAAGTGGGAAGGGTATGCCCAGACGTGGGTCCCGTGCTCACTACGCCACTGGAGTCAAGCTATCCTGGCTGATGAAGGCTGATAGCCTGAAACCGGTCCTAGGATGCTTGATTCCGGTCCAGGGAAGACGTGGCTTGGCAGTTCGGTCTGGACTGTTCCCATGAGGCACAGGGTCAAGACTGATTTGCATATGGCTATGTCTGAACTGGGGTGGCGTGGTGAAGCAAAATAACGATGGATTAAACCCAGATCTGTGACTGGGGTGAATGTTTGCCAATGTGCAGCATTCCGTCCATCATCTTGTGTGTTTTGCATTTTGCCCTAAGTGGGAAGGGTATGCCCAGACGTGGGTCCCGTGCTCACTACGCCACTGGAGTCAAGCTATCCTGGCTGATGAAGGCTGATAGCCTGAAACCGGTCCTAGGATGCTTGATTCCGGTCAAGGGAAGACGTAGCTTGGCAGTTCTGTCTGGACTGTTCCCATGAGGCACAGGGTGAAGACTGATTTGCATATGGCTATGTCTGAACTGGGGTGGCGTGGTGAAGCAAAATAACGATGGATTAAACCCAGATCTGTGACTGGGGGTGAATGTTTGCCAATGTGCAGCATTCCGTCCATCATCTTGTGTGTTTTGCATTTCGACCTAAGTGGGAAGGGTATGCCCAGACGTGGGTCCCGTGCTCACTACGCCACTGGAGTCAAGCTATCCTGGCTGATGAAGGCTGATAGCCTGAAACCGGTCCTAGGATGCTTGATTCCAGTCCAGGGAAGACGTGGCTTGGCAGTTCGGTCTGGACTGTTCCCATGAGGCACAGGGTCAAGACTGATTTGCATATGGCTATGTCTGAACTGGGGTGGCGTGGTGAAGCAAAATAACGATGGATTAAACTCAGATCTGTGACTGGGGGTGAATGTTTGCCAATGTGCAGCATTCCGTCCATCATCTTGTGTGTTTTGCATTTCTCCCTAAGTGGGAAGGGTATGCCCAGACGTGGGTCCCGTGCTCACTACGCCACTGGAGTCAAGCTATCCTGGCTGATGAAGGCTGATAGCCTGAAACCGGTCCTAGGATGCTTGATTCCGGTCCAGGGAAGACGTGGCTTGGCAGTTCGGTCTGGACTGTTCCCATGAGGCACAGGGTCAAGACTGATTTGCATATGGCTATGTCTGAACTGGGGTGGCGTGGTGAAGCAAAATAACGATGGATTAAACCCAGATCTGTGACTGGGGGTGAATGTTTGCCAATGTGCAGCATTCCGTCCATCATCTTGTGTGTTTTGCATTTCGCCCTAAGTGGGAAGGGTATGCCCAGACGTGGGTCCCGTGCTCACTACGCCACTGGAGTCAAGCTATCCTGGCTGATGAAGGCTGATAGCCTGAAACCGGTCCTAGGATGCTTGATTCCGGTCCAGGGAAGACGTGGCTTGGCAGTTCGGTCTGGACTGTTCCCATGAGGCACAGGGTCAAGACTGATTTGCATATGGCTATGTCTGAACTGGGGTGGCGTGGTGAAGCAAAATAACGATGGATTAAACCCAGATCTGTGACTGGGGGTGAATGTTTGCCAATGTGCAGCATTCCGTCCATCATCTTGTGTGTTTTGCATGCTTTATTGCGCTACCTTAGAGTCTCGATAGTCCTTCTGAGTCCAAAAGAATAAGTTGTCATTGAAAGCTTGCACACAGTATTAGGAATCGCACACAATAAGAGTGTTCACATCAGGATCAGCGAATCCTAGAGCCAAAACCACAGCATGCAGCTCCGCCAATTGAACTGTACAGTCCCCAAGTGCCTGTGTATGAACTATGGAAGACTTAAATTCACCATTTACAATTGAGCCAGCCACAATAGCGCAAGCGGCCGAATAAGCATGCTTTGATCCGACGGCTGGCTGAGCAGATCCATCGGTATAGATGATACATTTGTACTGATCTAAAGGAAGCAATGACAACGGTAGAGGATGAACATGTTCATATTGTAAAACTCCTCTGTCTGCAATGAGGGATCAAAGATAAAAGTGACATCAGCCGTTGTCAAAGAACTCGCCCATTGTATCCAACGTGGATGCAAAGCTTTAGAATTCAGAACACTTTCCTTTGCCACTGCTTCTAAAGCAGGTACAGGCGAAACCATAAAGATGCGTTTTCCTTGCGCCAGAGAGCGTTCCTTCAGAATCGCCATCTGGACAGCTGTCAAAATTTTCTCAACTGTGGAAAATCGCATTTCCGCTGATGTGTACAAGTGCGATTTATAAGCAATTGGTACTGTGTCACCTTCATTGAACGTCAAATATGTGAAACATACAGTCCCTGGCACAATTCTTATGACCAAGTTCATAGAATTGTCACGTGTTAACAAGAAGTTGGTCGCAAGCAGATCAGACTGCAAAGACTGAAGAATCATGGTATGTTCCGGAAACCAGCTGGTAGACGAAAAAGTGGGTTGTATCAACGCGTAAAGCGGTTTGATACGATGGGCATAACCAGGAATGTATGTCCTCCCTAAATTTAAAAATCCCAGCACGGATTGCAGTTTTTTCAATGTGGACGGAGGTTGCAGTGGTGCACATTTCACCAGAAAGTGGGGAGCTAGTCCCCGACCTTCATTATTCAGTTTGTATACCAAGAAAAGTGCCGCCAAGCAGGCGATATGGGATTTCGCAAAGTTGAATTTGTAACCTAAGTCGTCAAAATTCAGTATGATGCGATCCACGCGCACAAGGTGCGGAATCAATTCATCATCCGTCAAATAGATATCATCGACATAGGAGAAGGCATCAGGGTCAATGTCGTGTAAAAGAGACACAACACACGCAGCAAAAGCCCCAGGACTGTTCTTATTGTCGTGTAGTTCCTATATTACCTATACAGGATCTGCGCGTTTGGATAACCTAAACTGTGGGACTGGTGGCAGTCTGATTCTGTGCACCCCCACCGGATACGTTAGCCTATCTGTATTAGCTAGCTCACAGTGCCACTATAATCTCCTCTTACCAAGGAGAGAATAGATTCTGGCAACCTCAGAACATGACAACCCTGATCCCTCAGAATCGTGGAAGCAATATACTACCTTTCGCTAAGTCACACGTGCTCACTTAGTTTGTCTCAGAGAGTTACACAGAATAAACAGGCTGGGCGTTTTCAATAAGTATTTATTGAACAGTAGTTATTCTAGTGTAGAATAGATGAGCTGCAACAACCATTAGACAGTAGCAGAGATATATGATTAGAAGTACTACGAAAGTAAAGGGATGGTAAAGTTCTACCATCTTGCAGAAATCATGAATATATACAAGTACATAAAACACATGATAAAAAGTGCGTACTCCTACAATGCCTCCCTAACTAGATGTACCTAAATGTACCTAGCATCTGTGTAGGTGTTATGCCAAGAATCCCTCTAGGATCTAGTCAACCCCATTACCTGAGAATGAGAGAATATGGGATCCTGTCCTGGCCTCGAGTTGGACACCCCGCGAGGGATGTTAGACCACTGCGAGCTGGAGTGTCTGCATGCAGGTACCTCAGCGTCTCTGGTCCGTGAGTCAGCCGGGAAGTCTCGGTCTCCTCTGTCTTTCTAAGCAAGATGTGATGTATATATACACATAGGTATTCCCAGGGGTCCTACCTTGCTGTGTTACTGTGTCGCCCTAAAGGATGACGTCGGGCCTGAACTTTATACAGAGATATTATACAGGAGATGTTAGTCCTGCTGTGCTTCCAAGAAGCCTCATGCATAATGTATGAGATTCGAACTAGGGGAAAACCCGTGTTCTGAATGCAGTGTCGTATCTAAGTAAAAGGTCAGTCCCTAAGAACCGTTATGTATGTAATGTAGGGAAGAATATAGGTGAAAGGTTGCAATGTTACCTGCGCCTATATAGGGTACCTATATGGAATATAACATTATAGCCCATAGGCAAACAAGTAAAGCGCTTCTGATTGCCATTGGATATATCCAATGTGGTTTTGTATTTTTTACGAACAATATTATTCACTAACGCAGAGCTGTGTGTGTTTTGTACTGCAAATGTACGAACATGACTAATTAAATGTCTATAATCCAAAACGATGCGATATGAGCCATCCGGTTTCGATATCGTAAAAGAGGATTATTCAAGGATGAAACACAGGGTTCAATGACACCCTGATATTCCAACTGTGTCAAAATGTCACTTACGGATGCTTATGCTTCACGTTTAATTGGATATTGTGCCTGAGGCTGAGGCATAGACCACAATGGAATTTCATGCACTGGTGAATCTTTATCCCAGCCCACCTGATTACGGTAAACACCCAGCGCTAGGGCCAAAGCCCACTGCGACACGTAAGCTTGTTTAGCCTCTTCAGAGACGTAATGGGAAAAGCTCAGGAGAATCACGTCCTCCCCTCTGGAAGAAGCTAAAACGAATGGAGGAGGCCAATCAGCCTCTGCCAGTAAAATGTCATAAGAGGAGGTAAGGTTGTCCCAAAAGACTGCATTAAATGTCCTTTTTGTATTACCTTCAATTTGGAGGACTAACTCAGAAAGCCTATCAGGGGGTTCAACTCGTGTATCTGCTGTTTCCACCGTAATGAAAGTATTAGTTGCTCTCGCCTCCAGACAAGGACGGGGTGCCTCCCGCACTATGGTAACTTCCGCCGCGCTATTGAGGAGTGTCACCGCCCATCTCCAATCGAGGAGCCGGCTTCTCACCATCTCAGGCATATTTCGCTGTTAAAGCAGCAACTTTCTTCTTCTGAAATGGGGCTCGAAAAGGAGGCAGTCCCTCCGGTTTGGCTTTTACATCAAACTGGCGCAGCAGATCACGTCGTTGCTGAGTGGTCTCACCTTGTCTGCGATCCAGTCGCTCTCCACCACCGAACTGTGGATCCAATGATTCCTGAAAGGAATGAGGAGAGTGCGGATCAGAATCTTGAAACCTCTCTGGTGTCTTAATTTTTGAATGGTCTTGCAAATCATATCTACGTTCAGAAGCCTAAGGTGTCGGTGAACCCGCACGCAAACCTTGCTTCTGCTCCTGCTGCCATTGATTTCTGTTCCAAGCCTTTTTAGGAAAGACCAGACGCCCCTCATTATCAGGCTGGGGCTTTTTCTGCGTTTGAGTAGGTCTAATCCCCAGATTATTGCACCCCAATGATTTATAAACTTTCGCAATAATCTTTGGCAATTCAAGTTGTTTATCCACGTCAGCTACTGCCTCAAGGCGCTGACTCACCTGTAAGCTAACTGCTTCCCCTTTGACGTTAGCTAGAATCATGTTGGAGACAATAGGGAAAGCCCCCACTAGTTGCATCCCCAACTGCACCTTTTTAAGAACCGTTGGAAATACAGTCATGGTGGGGGTGCCAAAACACAGCGAATAAACCGCCGCAAACACCTTCCCCCAAGTGGTGCAATCTGCCAGATTGGGAATAAAGCCTTTAGGTAAGCTTATAGTGAGGATCCTGTGTATATCCACAAGAGATGTATGTGGAAAAACAGCTTTGAGTTGCTCAAACCTTTTGGCCAACCAAAAGGGAAATTCATCCCTATTCTGTGGACGTTTCCCCATCAGTGAATTAATCATGATAGGACTGATAACTAAACCACCATCTTGCCCTGGAACATTCTGTGCCAAGAATTGAATGACACTTGTGTGTAAATGAATTAATGAAGTGTGTACAATGTGTAGCTCTGCGTGTGAAACAACAAGATAATCTGGATGCAGTGTAAATCCTGCCAAAACGGGCCATGTGGCCCCTGGCAACCAATAAGGGGCCTAGAAGGACCACAGAGAGAGGGTGAGGGAGGGCGCCAATTAAACCATATGATGTGCTCCCAAACCGACAACGGAACTTCAATTAAACGATATGAGTGATATACCTGCGGAACTGCACCACGTTCATATTCAAGAAAGAAATTATCGTTCCCATCAACAGCTGGAAACCTCACCCAAGAGTAAAAAACTTCGAAATGGTATGCCGCATTTGCCTCAATTACAAATATAAAATCAGCACCTGCAACCGGGACCCCATGATGAGTCAAATGGGCAGTAACTGAGGCGCAGTTATCCTCAGCAATTACAATCAGTTGCGCCATTTAGAAACATTAGAAACAAACAGTAGAAAAGGTAGCGCAAAACTGGGTGATAGAACAAAGAAAACCTTTTAAAAATTCAAGCTTTAAAAAACCTATAAATTTCACATATAGGAGGTTACTCCCTCGCACCACGGACGTCTCCAAAACTGGTGAGAGGGTATTGTGGACAAACACAAGCGCTACTCGGGGGTCTCGTGAATAAGTACCAGACCAAACGTTGGTGGCACCATGTTGCAGGGATTCTGCACATACACAGAACTATGCGCATGAATATGGGACCTCGGTGTATAGGGGCTAAGCCTTCCCACCACCTTAGTGCCCACGAACCCAGGACCGAGTAGCTATAGTGTCTCATTCGCTCTCCTACACACTCATGAAGAAGCAAATGATTAGACACCCCAGAACACAACACTCCCGGATCTCTCAGGAATCATGGTAACAAGACACACCTTTTCGCTCACACTCTTGTACCAGTCCACAATAAGAATTGACTGAAACATGAATATAGTTTAAAATGTTTATTTTAACTATTGTGCTCTAAAATGCGAATACGAGCCACAACCCGCAGAAAAATGCATAAAACTAATCCGGTTAGCATTGCAGCTAGGCCTTATATCATAAAGGGAGATGTCATCTTATAAAGACAGCGAAGAACGGACTATAAAGCCTAACCACCCTCCCCTTGGTAAGAAGAAGTATTATTATATAATATAAGATCTCTGGGCTTTGTCAGCAGCCCCCATACCTTAGTGCCTAGATGGTATATCTACATCATAGGAACCGCATTGCTCTTCTCCCTGGAAAGCTCCCTCTCCAAGTGTGTGTTACCTAAACATGCATCCCCATAATATCAAAGTACGAGTTTCCAGCAGCAGCTGCATTAGCATGTTTTGTCTAGGTGCTAAGGACTGACCAGAACAGAATAACAAGGGGCATTGTTTATCAACCTTGCTCTCAGTGTTCAGACTAAACTCCAGGAACAGGCAGAGAACGAACCAAGCAGACGGTTCTCATGTGAACGGCATAAATAGAGTAGTGCAAAAATAAAGCCATGTAGTAACATGCGCAAAAGCAGCATCATGTCTGCTGGGCTCATGCTAACTTAGCGATGTCGACAATGTCCCTATCGGCCATGTGACAGAGGGTGAAACAGCTTTCCTTGAGATGGATTGCCGCACACACCCAACCATTGAAGATCTGCTGCAGTGTCTCTGGTGATTTTGACTGACTCCTTCAGATCCCATTTGTGTTGAAACCACTGCCTGCAGAGGCACCACTGGAGGGAACTCATGTGCCAGCATGCATTGATGACCAACAAACCGCAGGAGGCTATCAGCCCTAGCAGGTGCAAGACCTTCAGGACTGGAACCATAGCTCCATTCTGAAACATTGGGATCAGCCAATTGTCCAGGTAAGGGAATATTGGTATTCCCCATCTTCTGAGATGTGCTGTGACCACCTCCATCATCTTCATGAAGACTCGAGGCCTGGAAGTAAGAACAAATGGAAGGACCGCAAACTGATAATGTTGCGACTCCACCGTGAAGGGGAAATAATTCCTATGTGATTGCAGAATGGGGATGTGAAAAAACACATTCTGCAAATCGATCGAAACCATCCAGTCTTCCCTTTCCAGCACAAGAAGCACTTGTGCTAGGGTCAGCATTTTGAACTTTTCCTGCTTGAGGAACCAGTTCAAAATTGTTGGAAGGCGGAGTCCCAGTCACGCGTCACTGTCACAAATGCGAGACCCGGGACTCCCCACTCAACGTTAGGCCAAGTAAGGACACCGTTTGAGATAGCCCTGCTCACCCCCTTAGTAGCTTGGCACGAACAGCCAGGCCTATCTCCAAGGCACAAGTGTACAGTATGTGCAACCACACCCACAGCAACCCCCTGGTGACACCACAAATGGACTCCACACGAGTTTGATAAAAACGAGTATAAGCTTTATATAGAAAGATATACGATCAGACCACACGATACAAAAGCCAACATATAATAAAGGGTAATATTCGTTCCAGCTGGCTGGCAGGTTCAAATCCCACCCACCGCTTTAAAAATGCTATGCTGGTCGTAATGCTAGAATCACACACGTTGCAATGGACAAACAATAGTGCGCTGCGTAACGATACAATCCTGTGCTGGGCACAGGAGAAATAATACAATGCGTAACGATACACCCAGGTACCTGCAATGGGAGAAATTATGCAATGCGTACCGCTACAATCATGTACTGCGCAATGAAGGAATAATGCAATGCGTCACACCCCAATCACGTACTTTGCAATGAAGAAATAATGCAATGCGCGCCGCCACAATCATGTACTTTGCAATTAAGGAATAATGCAATGCGTAGCTACAATCATGTACTTTGCAATGATGAAATAATGGAATGCGGGCCGCTACAATCCTGTACTTTGCAAGGGTGAAATAATGCAATGCGTAGCACTACAATCGTGTACTTCGTTAGGCAGAAATAATGTCAGGCGTCATAAGACAGTCCGGCAGTTCGTTAGCAGCAATATTGGCAATGTGTATTACGACAGTCAGCCTCTCTGATAACAGTTGCCCCCCACATGTATCCACGATGACATAAAGTACAGCTTCCCACTCTGGCCCCAGTACCGCCACTCCTTTGGTCAGTACGGGCCCCAATCTGAGCCGAAGCAAAGGCTCAAGTCGCCAGAAGGACTGAGAGGCCGAGAGAGTGTCCCTCCGAGCCCGCACCCCGCCCAGGCAGTGATCCACGTTACCTGGGGGGCGCAACCCCACTCTCCTCTCCTCCTTCAATGAACTAGGCCTTCCGTGCAGAACTTTCTCAATGGGCCTCAGCGGCTCGGCCTGGCAGCTCAGCTCCTCCGGGGCTGCCGGTCTGGGCCGCGACTGTTAGGAAGGTCTCAGGCGGCCGCAGGGCACACGTACCCCATGCCCCTGAGATTACGTTACTCCGGGTGCACGTTCACCACAGCACCCTCCGGGTCTCTTCTGGCACGAAGCCACACACACAACGCTGATGGGACTTCACGTCGACTCCGAGTGCACGTTCACCAGGCACTCCTTCCTGCGGTCTCAGTTGGCACCAAGACACACACACCACGCTGCAGAGACTCACTTTCTTCCGGTGCACACGGTGATCAGCCGATCACCTCCACAGTCCCAGGTTGCACCAAAGCACGCACACTGCTTCACTGAGACTTACTCCAATTCCGGTGCCCCGATATCCAGGTGCTCTTCACCAATGCCTCCGGCCGCACCTCGACACGCTCACCGTGTCCGAGCCTCACTTCTCCTCCGGTGCACTCGATCACCAGGTGCTTTTCACCAACGCCTCCGGTGCACCCCGACATGCACCCTGCGCGTCCAAGACCCACTCCACTTTCGATGCACGCTTTGACCAGGCGCTCCTCGCCAATGCCTCCAGTGCACCACGACACGCACCCTGCGTGTCCGAGACTCTCTTCACCTCCGATGCACCCGCTGACCAGGCGCTCTTCACCAGTACCTGCGGTGCACCACGACACGCACCCTGCGCGTCCGAGTCTCACTTCACCTCCGATGCATACGTTCACCAGGCGCTCTTCACCAACGCCTCCTGTGCACCACGACACGCACCCTGCGCGTCCGAGACTCACTTCTCCTTTGATGCACACGTACACCAGGCGCTCTTCACCAACGCCTCCTGTGCACCACGACACGCACCCAGCGCGTCCGAGTCTCACTTCTCCTCCGTGTGTCCAAGATCACAGGGCACACCTTCCGAGGGTCTCAAGCTGCCACAACACGCGCCCACCGCGTCGCTTGAAACTCCTCCGGAAACTTTTATGTTCCTGTGTTTCCAAACAGGGAGCCAGCTCACCTCGGGCCCTTGGGGTAACAAGACACAGCACAAAGCACAGTCTTCTTCAAGCAGGGGGACCCAGCGCACACAGCACAGTCCCAACAGCCTCTTCCTTGGTTAAAACAGCAAACTGCAGACCAGCCCCAGATCACGAAGCAAGGATTGGTCCTTCCCAGCAGTCTCTTCAGTTGTTCCTTCCTTAGCAGAGGTTCCTCTTGACCACGAAATGGGTCCAAGCCTTTTCAGTCTCAATCCATTTCTATTCCAACGTTCAGGGGTTTCAGCTCTCATAGATATACCCCTAAATGTCTTTGAAGTTCATTGTGCTCAGGGGTCCCTGACCCCTGCCTAAATCAGTTCTGGGTGTCTCCCTCCCAGTGTCACCTTTCTCCCTTTGATACTGGGGGTCTGGATCCTTAATCACTCAGCAGGAGATGGGTCAATTGTTTTATAGCCACAACCCAGGCCTCTTCACCTCCCGGGGTTTCTCCTCGCATACTCTCCAGATGCAGATCATCCTGGTGCCATTTCACCCCCTCCCCTCTCAGATCCAGACAGTCAATCCACATTCAGCAGAGACACACAGAAATGCTTAAAGCACAAAACTCAGCCACTTTCTAAAAGAGCGGCTTCTGAACACACAGTGACAAAACCACTTTCATAGAAAGATGTGTTATGACGCTGTGAGTTCATACATACCAAACTTCACCTCTCCATTTTAAACTTATGGGAAACTAGGCTAACAAACACAATACCCAGCCTCCCCCATTCTGTCCTATGGGCAGAATGGCCTTTCACCAGTGAAAAACGAAATGGAGTGTTTTTCACTGTCAGGACATAACACACACCTCAGTATATGTCCTGCCTTTTACTTACACAGCACCCTGCCCCAGGGTTACCTGGGACCTACCACAGGGGTGCCCACGGTGAACGCAAAAGGGAAAGTAAGGCCTGACAAGTGGTTGCACTTGTCAGGACAACATGATAACTTAGCAAACTGCACGCAGGCCCTACACTGCAGGCCTGAGTTCCCTTCTCCGCGCACCCTTTGCATTACTAGCCCTGGCACACACAGTGCACATCACTAGGGACTTTACTAGTAAGGCAAACATACCAATCATGGCCAACCAATTACCATTACACTTTAAACAGGGAACCTTTGTACTTTGACACTGATTAGCAGTGGCAAAGTACCCAAAGCATCTAAATTGGCAACTATATGTCAGGAAAACGGTCTAGGGGGAAAGCAAAAAGTTTTAGGGAACTTTAGCCAAAAAGGCCAGGTCTTAAACAACCCCCTCCCAGCCAAAAGCCAGGGTAGACCAATCATTACCTTGATGGACTTCCCGGCTTCGGGCGATAGAACCAGGATGCAGGCCCTCTACCAGAGGGACACCCTCCTGTTCCACGCCTTCCTGACCCCAGGGGGTCTTCTTGATCACTACTCCCTGAGCCAACAATGCTGTTCCATGGATCCCTCCCGGCCAGGGGGACCCCTCCAGGGGTGTTGGTCCCATGCCAACCCCACCCTGGAGTGGTACCCTGGGAAGGCCCATCGGTCAGGATACTTCCTCCAGTCATCCTGCCCTCCAGGTTAAAAGCGGGTTCACCCTGGTCATTTCTAGGGGATCCAGCCCCACTGGCTGGACACTGTCCCACTGGTGTTCCCCCTGGGGAACCCAACCCTCTTTTAACCTTCCATTTATTTTTCTGTGCCTGCCACTTAGGAATGGCACCCACAAACTTCAGGATGGCAGGAGTTCTGGCTACAGACTCCCCACGCCCTCCTGATGCTAGGTGTCCTTCCTCACACCTCTGGCAAGTAGGCACTAGGCCTCCACCCGGGGGCTCTCCTACGCCCCCCTCCAGTTTCCTGGGTGGTGCTGCTGATCCCTGGGGGTGCTGCTTACTCTTCCTCCCCCTCTTTTGAGACAAGGGGCTAGCCAGCAACCCCTCCTCACTACTCTGGGATCTCCTTGCGCCACTTGGCCCTTCTTCCCTCTCTGGGGCCTCTTCAGGCCCCTGGACCCATGACCAGGGGTCCGGTTCTCGTGCAGGTTCCCGGGAATCAAGGAGCCCACACCTTAACCTGGGGTGGCGCAATCCTGGAAAATAATTTCTGAGCCTAGGCTCCCCTGGGGCCAAACTGGACAACCCCTCCAAATCATTTACCATGCTAACCACTACCCAATCTTCCAGTGCACTCTTGTACTCATCCGCACTTGGCACTGGTTGTGCGCTGTCACCATACGAACTGGACTCTACTTGTTTACCCTTAATGTCCAGTTCCCTCATGCTTAACTCATGAGCGAAGAGAATCCGTTTCTCTTCCAACGCGAGAGCGTTCCTGCTCTCCTCTGCTTGAGTTTTAAGTTTTAACACCTCCAACTCATGCAGTCTGACCCTTTGGTTTTCCTCCAACTCCTCTGGTGAAAAACTCCTTCCTGAATGGCTACTACCAGCCCCTGCGGCTGGTCCCTCCACTGGCAAATCCTGTGGACCAAATCCATTCCCTGGGTCATCCTCATCCACCTCAACATCACCCGTCTCCTGAGCCTCTTTGGCTTCCCACCAGGCCCTCAAGGCCACTTGCAGCTCCTCCTTCTTGGCGCTAGCCTTCATGGGACATCCCAAAGCTCTGCAGAATTTCCTCAAATGATCAACCTTGTAGGTCAACAATGCCTCAATGTTAAACTCCAATTTTGCAGCCCCAGCCTCACCGGCTATCTGGCTCCCCCCCTGAGACATGATGTGTGGTTTAAAGGTTACTCAACAATAGAACCAACAATTCAAAACAATATGTTGTTGCGTCGTGGTCTGCGATCAATTTATGATGTACACCAATTACTGTGAGTGGTTTTGCACACACGCTTTTCAATTATGTTAGGATCGTATCCCACCGCTCTGCCGCCAAATGTTGGAAGCCGGAGTCCCAGTCACGCGTCACTGTCACAAATGCGAGACCCGGGACTCCCCATTCAACGTTAGGCCAAGTAAGGACACCGTTTGAGATAGCCCTGCTCACCCCCTTAGTAGCGTGGCACGAGCAGCCAGGCCTATCTCCAAGGCACAAGTGTACAGTATGTGCAACCACACCCACAGCAACCCCCTGGTGACACCACAAATGGACTCCACACGAGTTTGATTAAAACGAGTATAAGCTTTATATAGAAAGATATACGATCAGACCACACAATACAAAAGCCAACATATAATAAAGGGTAATATTCGTGCCGGCTGGCTGGTAGGTTCAAATCCCAACCACCGCTTTATAATGCTATGCTGGTCATAATGCTAGAATCCCACACGTTGCAATGGACAAACAATAGTGCACTGTGTAACGATACAATCCTGTGCTGGGCACAAGAGAAATAATACAATGCGTAACGATACACCCCGGTACCTGCAATGGGAGAAAATATGCAATGCGTACCGCTACAATGATGTACTGCGCAATGAAGGAATAATGCAATGCGTCACACCCCAATCACGTACTTTGCAATGAAGAAATAATGCAATGCGCGCCGCCACAATCATGTACTTTACAATTAAGGAATAATGCAATTCGTAGCTACAATCATGTACTTTGCAATGACAAAATAATGCAATGCGGGCTGCTACAATCCTGTACTTTGCAAGGGAGAAATAATGCAATGTGTAGTGCTACAATCGTGTACTTCGTTAGGCAGAAATAATGTCAGGCGTCATAAGACAGTCCAGCAGTTCGTTAGAAGCAATATTGGCAATGTGTATTACGACAGTCAGCCTCTTCAATAACAGTTGCCTCCCACACGTATCCACGATGACATAAAGTACAGCTTCCCACTCTGGCCCCAGAACCGCCACTCCTTTGGTCAGTACGGGCCCCAATCTGAGCCGAAGCAAAGGCTCACGTCACCAGAAGGACTGAGAGGCCGAGAGAGTGTCCCTCCGAGCCTGCACGCCGCCCAGGCAGTGATCCACGTTACCTGGGGGGCACGACCCCACTCTCCTCTCCTTCTTCAATGAACTAGGCCTTCCATACAGAACTTTCTCAATGGGCCTCAGCGGCTCGGCCTGGCAGCTCAGCTCCTCCGGGGATGCCGGTCCGGGCCTCGGCTGTTAGGAAGGTCTCAGGCGGCCGCAGGGCACACGTACCCCACGCCCCTGAGATTACGTTACTCTGGGTGCACGATCACCACAGCACCCTCCGGGTCTCTTCTGGCACGAAGCCACACACACAACGCTGATGGGACTTCACGTCGACTCCGAGTGCACGTTCACCAGGCACTCCTTCCTGCGGTCTCAGTTGGCACCAAGACACGCACACCACGCTGCAGAGACTCACTTTCTTCCGGTGCACACGATGATCAGCCGATCACCTCCACAGTCCCAGGTTGCACCAAAGCACGCACACTGCTTCACTGAGACTTACTCCAATTACGGTGCACCGATATCCAGGCGCTCTTCACCAACGCCTCCGGCTGCACCTCGACACGCTCACCATGTCCGAGCCTCACTTCTCCTCCGGTGCACTCGATCACCAGGCCCTCTTCACCAACGTCTCCGGTGCACCCCGACACGCACCCTGCGCGTCCGAGACTCACTCCACTTCCGATGCATGCGTTGACCAGGCGCTCCTCGCCAACGCCTCTAGTGCACCACGACATGCACCCTGCGCGTCCGAGACTCTCTTCACCTCCGATGCACCCGCTGACCAGGCACTCTTCACCAGCACCTGCGGTGCACCACGACACGCACCCAGCGCATCCGAGTCTCACTTCTCCTCCGTGTGTCCAAGATCACAGGGCACACCTTCCGAGGGTCTCAAGCTGCAACAACACGCGCCCACTGCGTCACTTGAAACTTCTCCGGATACTTTTATGTTCCTGTGTTTCCAAACAGGGAGCCAGCTCACCTCGGCCCCTTGGGGTAACAAGACACAGCACAAAGCACAGTCTTCTTCAAGCAGGGGGATCCAGCGCACACAGCACAGTCCCAACAGCCTCTTCCTTGGTTAAAACAGCAAACTGCAGACCAGCCCCAGATCACAAAGCAAGGATTGGTCCTTCCCAGCAGTCTCTTCAGTTGTTCCTTCCTTAGCAGAGTTCCTCTTGACCACGAAATGGGTCCAAGCCTTTTCAGTCTCAACCCATTTCTATTCCAACGTTCAGGGGTTTCAGCTCTCATAGATATACCCCTAAATGTCTTTGAAGTTCATTGTGCTCAGGGGTCCCTGACCCCTGCCTAAATCAGTTCTGGGTGTCTCCCTCCCAGTGTCACCTTTCTCCCTTTGATACTGGGGGTCTGGATCCTTAATCACTCAGCTGGAGATGGGTCAATTGTTTTATAGCCGCAACCCAGGCCTCTTCACCTTCCGGGGTTTCTCCTCGCATACTCTCCAGATGCAGGTCAGCCTGGTGCCATCTCACCCCCTCCCCTCTTAGATCCAGACAGTCAATCTACATTCAGCAGAGACACACAGAAATGCTTAAAGCACAAAACTCAGCCACTTTCTAAAAGAGCAGCTTCTGAGCACACAGTGACAAAACCACTTTCATAGAAAGATGTGTTATGACGCTGTGAGTTCATACATACCAAACTTCACCTCCATTTTAAACTTATGGTAAACTAGGCTAACAAACACAATACCCAGCCTCCCCCATTTTGTGTGAAAAACGAAATAGAGTGTTTTTCACTGTCAGGACATAACACACACCTCAGTATATGTCCTGCCTTTTACTTACACAGCACCCTGCCCCAGGGTTACCTGGGACCTACCACGGTGCCCACGGTGTACGCAAAAGGGAAAGTAAGGCCTGACAAGGGGTTACACTTGTCAGGACAACATGCTAACTTAGCAAACTGCACGCAGGCCCTAAACTGAAGCCCTGAGTTCCCTTCTCCGCGCACCCTTTGCATTACTAGCCCTGGCACACACAGTGTGTAGGAAGGTGGAATCTGACTATATGGTTGCCCCCACTTTTTTTATGGTGTTTTGCTGGTTTATGACTTAGTTGGACTGGGATCCTGCTATTCAGGGCCCCAGTCTATCTGCTTTCTCTGTAAAATGGTTTCCATGTGCCTTAGGCACATCACTGATTGGAATCTGGAGTGCCCTTATAAGTCCCTAGTATATGGTATACTATGTACCCAGGGCATAGGTACCTCAGAGGCCTACCAGGGGCTGCAGCATGTATTATGCCACCCCTGGAAGGCCATCCAAACTGACACCACAGGTCTGCTACTGCAGCCTGGGTAAGGTGGTGCATGCACCCCTTACTGTGATATAGGTTACCTATATCACTAAATACATACACACATATAAACCTATAAGTCACTCCTAAGGCAGGCCTTATCAATCCTGAAGGCAGAGTGCATGGTTCCTATGTGAGAGGGTGCCCCTGCATGAGCAGGGCCCCTCTGCAGTGTTCGGAGACCCTTCTCTGATGCTGTTTGTAGTGCAGCCTGACCATATACTCTTAAGCGCATTATAACCTCGCGTTAAATGCTAACTTTGGAATGGCTGCACCTAAACATGTCGTGTTTGGTGTCAAACATCTTGGAATACTACCCCCCGCCAATTCTGGTGGCGGGAGTAGCATTCCACCCTTCTAGAGGGAAAGACATGTTAACTCTGGCTAGCCCGGTAACTTCTTTCTAAAGCCCTGGCATCACAAAATGGATGCTGCTGCCACAGACACGAGTCTGGCCTCCTGCTGCTGGACGAAACTCCGGCAGGGGAGGCCTGGACAATAGGTTTCCTGTCCCAGGGAGGTGTGACCACCTCCCCAGACAGGATAATGTGTATTGGGGCTGGGCGGGAGCACTTTCGGGTGCTTTGAAGTCCTGCACTGGGGGCACATTTGGTGTCCCTGTGCATACCCCAGTTCAAACCGGATCAGGGGCTTACAGCCCCTGCTTTGGCGCGAACTGGACAAAGGGAAAGGGGTGTAGCCACCCCTCTGCCCTGACCCACCCATAGGTGGGGCCACAGAGTAGTCCAACCCCTAAACTTGGTATAAGTATAGGAACCCAGTCCTTAGGACTTTAGATTATCCCTGGACGAAACTCTGAAACAGAATCCTGGACCTTCGACGCTCTACTCAAGACTAGAGGACAGAAGAATCTCCCTTGGGGTCAAGGAGTGACTCCCCTGCTTGGCAGGCACCAAAGATGCATCTGTCCGGTCTGCATTTCTGAAGCTCCCGTCGGATGCCGAAGTCTTCGCATCACCAGAGGTAGATTCTCAGACTTCCCCCAGGCTACCCTGAGTCCCCAGCAAAGCTGAGGCCCGTAGCTATCGTGGGTGACATGAGACCGTAACCCCTGGACACCAAGCACACTTGCAAGTGCATCCTCTTCTGGGTCTCCCACGAAGTCGTGCTTTGGGCTCCAAGTAGCCCTAGTCTCCAGCACCAACTGCACCGAAGATCACTGGCCTCCACTCCACGAGTGTCCTGTGAGCCAAATCCACGTGCGACGTCTCGAGGCTCCTTCGCGGTCGCTAGCCCGTTGGCTAGTAGCCCTTCACGAAGGCCAATCTTTTTCTTCTTGGGCATCCTGGTTGCTCCAGGCCTGCCCTCACTTACCCTCGCTGGGTGAGTTCCCCAGACCTTGCTGGTCTGCACCATCGACGATCTTCATCTTCATCGAGACTTGCCGTTGCCAAGGCTTGTTGGGTCCAATCCGGTCGCCGACACCTCAGCACTCGACAGACATCGTGTACCAGCCCGAATCCTGCTCCTGGTCACCGACAACGCCTCCTGGACCTCGTGGCTGAAGAGTCAAGATGACCGTCAACGCACCTGAAGCACTCGACATCGGTGGGCATCTGTCCATCGCCTTCCTGGTCACTGGCTAGTGACCCAGACTCTGTCCCCTCTGCTTTCAGGTTCTTCAGATCTCCGATCCACTCTTGGATCCACCCGGACACTTTCCACTTGGTCGCCAGCAGCACTTTGCAGCAGATCGCCATTCAAATCGACGACGAAACCCGACCCCGAAAGGCACCTATGCACCTGGCTTCCCTGGGTGAGGTAACACGAGTACTCCGGTGCTCCCGTGGGTAGAGACTCTAGAACGACCTAGTTCTCAAAGGGTTTGCTCCAAGTCCTCCTTTAAGTGTCCCTTTTCTTTAATTTCCTGATCGCGACTTTCTCCATAGAAGTCAACGGCGTATCGCGGTTGTGTATTTACACTGCACGCGTCCCCCGTGGGTCCCCTGTGTCACTACCTTGGGTGGTTCCTTGTGGTCCAAGCACTTCTAGAGGCTCTAGGCCTAGTGTCTAGTTCAGTCGTGGTTCTTATACCACTTTATTGGTATATGGTTTGGTACGCCCCTAGGGCCCAAACGTGTATTTGTGCTATTACTGTGTTTAAATAACTTATAACTTGTGTATTTCGAACTCTAGCCTCATAAAGAGACTAGAGGGGTGTGATTAGCAATAAATACATATATTTTGAATATATACCTGGTGTGGTGCTCTTTCATTTGGTCACTCAAGAGATTATAGACTGGTAAAACAAGCTGCTTTACATTCCTTCAAGACTTAGCCTGAAGGCTGCTCTCCATAGCTACCACTAGGATAGCTTTCAATAAGGTTGTCTTTAACCTATCTCCAATAAGGGGTTGTTTGGACTGGTGCAAGGTGCCCACTATAATTAGTGGACAGCATATGCCAGGCCAACTTCTCACATTGGTGTGCAGCGTGTGGGATTCCAGCTTGCTATTGTTTTACCAGATAATCTCAATTGAATTGATCAACTGAAAACCACTAAAGGTACCTAAGGTACATATAATTTAAGCTTAGAATACAGTAAGTTCTACTGAACTTAGAGTTGTGTGTTAAGGGATAGCACACCCTTTCTACAACTCAAGAGAGTTTAGTAGGCCACACTAGAGTAGGTAGTGCATACACCACACCACACTAGTAATGTCTTTAAAGGTAGGATCTAGAGAATCCTTACCAGAAGCCACTGGGCTTCTTCCCTCCAAGTATGATACACTCCCATTCTTGGAATTGAGAGCATTATGTAACTTGAGGAAATTAAGGACAGGCCAAAGTCCCACCACCCAACACCTTAAAGAGTTGTTGGTAGCTTATGACCTTAGTAAGCCCTTGGGGACTGAAGGGGTAGGAGCAGAGGGGGGGGCAGAAGAAGAGGAAGGGGCCAGGGGTAACAATACCCCCAGCCCCCCCTCTGAAACTGGCCAGGAGGGTGACAATGACCCTGATCTGGATAACCCAATCCCTCCTGTGGAAGATGAAGAGGATGATCAGAATGATAACCTCTTTGTCCCCCCAGGAAGGATTATGAGTGTGCCCAGAAAGTCTAGATCTCCTTCTCAGGAGTCTAACCACTCTGGCACCTCAATAGGGAGCTCTGTCTCATCTCATAGGAGGGAATCCTCTCATGAGAGGAGAAAGAGGCTGATTCAGTATGAGGAAGCTCAGCTTGAACTCAGAAGGAAGCAAGTAGCCTTAGACAGGGAGTCCCTAGATCTCTTTAGAGAGAAAAGAAAGTTGGGACTAGAGTCCCATGGTGGCAGCAATATCCCTAGAGATAGGGAAAGGTCTTATGACCATAGAAACCTAAACAAGATTGTCCCTCCCTACCAGAGTGGGGATGACATCCACAAATGGATAACTGCACTGGAGAGGGCCTGTAAAGTTCAGAAGGTCCCCCAGAAGCAGTGGGCAGCAATCTTGTGGCTCTCCTTTGCAGACAAAGGTAGAGACAAGCTCCTCACTGTAAGAGAAGAGGATGCTGACAATTACACAGTCTTGAAGAGTGCTCTGATAGATGGGTTTGGCCTAACCACTGAACAGTATAGGTTGAAGTTCAGAGACACCCAAAAAGCTCAGACTCAAGACTGGGTTGATTTTGTAGATTGTGCTACAAAGGCTCTGGAAGGTTGGATACATGGCAACAAAGTGCATGACTTTTTAGGATTGTACAATTTGATTATGAGGGAGCAGATCCTTAATAATTGTCAAAACCAGCTTTTGCACCAGTATCTGGTGGACTCTGATCTGACCTCTCCCCAAGAATTGGGAAAGAAGGCAGACAAATGGGTCAGAACCAGAGTAAAGACTAGAAATCAGGGTGGTGACCAGAAGAAAGATTCTACTAAGTCCCAAGAGAAAGGTGGGGATAAATCTAAGGATAAGTCCACTACAGGGCCCCAAAATTCCTCTTCTGGGGGTGGGTCCCAAACTCCTTCCTCTCCTGAAAAGAAACCATATTGCCATGTCTGTAAAAAGCCTGGGCACTGGAAATCTGATCCCAGTTGCCCCAGGATTGGCAATAAAGAAAATGTTCCCCCAGCAACTACTACCCCCCTCCTGGTACTACCAGTAGTAATCCTCCAGTTGGGAGTAGTGCACCCAAAAAGTTAGGTGCTTTTGCAACAGGAACAGAGGTGGGCCCTGGCTTAGACAGGGACCCCTCAACAGACTCCTCTGACTCTGATGGTGGTGTAGGATTTGCCACCTTTACCATGGGTCCCACAGCAATGGGCAGGTACAGACTGGAGCCAATGATTAATGGTCAGAAAGCTGTGGCATTTAGGGACACAGGGGCTAGTGTCACCATGGTGGCAGAGAAACTAGTCCCCCCTCACCAGCTTTTACCTGAGTTTAACTACCAGGTGACCAACATTGATGGTGTCAGAACAGATCACCCCATGGCCATAGTCAATCTCAGCTGGGAGGGGGTCACAGGCCCAAAAAGAGTGGCAGTGTCCCCCACCTTACCTGTAGATTGCCTGATGGGCAATGATCTGGAAATTTCAGCCTGGGCTGAAGTTGAACACCAAACCCATCTCAGGATGTTGGGTGTCCCTGTAAAGGTTAGTGGGGCTGTGATGGCCACAGCCCCAGCCCAAGATTTTGGAGAGATGGAGCCTGGAAGAATGGCCCACTCTCCCCCAAAAGAGAGCACAAGGGTTGAAGAGAAGTCTTCTTCCCTCCAGACAGTAGGTAAGGGTCAGCCTCCTCAGGGAACTGACCCTACCCCTAGTGAAGGAACTGCCACAGAGGTAGTCAGGCCTGGCCTGGCCACACCCCTGATGGCAGAGGACCCTTCCAAGGTGGTACCCAGTCTGGAGCAGGTAACCTGCCCCTCTCTACCCTGCCTCAGTCAGCCCAGGGCTGCAGAGGTCAGGGAGGTCAGTGGACCCCCCAGGGCCCCCTGTCCAGAGGAACCCCCCATCAGCAGATTAGGGGCACCCAGGCTAGTAGCCCTAGCCAGGTGAAAATTCCTCTACACACTGAGGGATCCCCCATACCTTTATGTAGGGACCTCCCCAGAAGGACTCTGGTAGGCAAGGGCAAACCTGGGACCAGAAGGTTCCAAACCTGCCATGTCCCTCCAGTAGTCCATCCAAAGGGACCCAACCCCCAGCTGTAGGCAGCCAAAGGTTGACCCTTAGAGCAAAGTGCAACTCAGTCATGGAAAGACAGGCATACATGGTGACTAGTGATCTGAGGAAGCTGAGGCCAACATTCCTAGGGCCTCACTTCCCTACTCAGACACCTCACCAGTCTTGTACTTTACCTAAGCACACCACAGGTAGTGATTCCCCATGGTGGAGACCCTCTCATACCCTTAAGGTGAGGGATTGCTTAGTGGACCATAAGACAGGGGGCAACCATGCTAGTGCAGGTGCTTCCTTATATGGCCACTTAGTCAATAAAGGCTCAACTGGCCAAGGTTAGCCTTATCTCCTTTCGTTTGGGGGGGTTATGTAGGAAGGTGGAATCTGACTATATGGTTGCCCCCACTTTTTTTATGGTGTTTTGCTGGTTTATGACTTAGTTGGACTGGGATCCTGCTATTCAGGGCCCCAGTCTATCTGCTTTCTCTGTAAAATGGTTTCCATGTGCCTTAGGCACATCACTGATTGGAATCTGGAGTGCCCTTATAAGTCCCTAGTATATGGTATACTATGTACCCAGGGCATAGGTACCTCAGAGGCCTACCAGGGGCTGCAGCATGTATTATGCCACCCCTGGAAGGCCATCCAAACTGACACCACAGGTCTGCTACTGCAGCCTGGGTAAGGTGGTGCATGCACCCCTTACTGTGATATAGGTTACCTATATCACTAAATACATACACACATATAAACCTATAAGTCACTCCTAAGGCAGGCCTTATCAATCCTGAAGGCAGAGTGCATGGTTCCTATGTGAGAGGGTGCCCCTGCATGAGCAGGGCCCCTCTGCAGCGTTCGGAGACCCTTCTCTGATGCTGTTTGTAGTGCAGCCTGACCATATACTCTTAAGCGCATTATAACCTCGCGTTAAATGCTAACTTTGGAATGGCTGCACCTAAACATGTCGTGTTTGGTGTCAAACATCTTGGAATACTACCCCCCACCAATTCTGGCGGCGGGGGTAGCATTCCACCCTTCTAGAGGGAAAGACATGTTAACTCTGGCTAGCCCGGTAACTTCTTTCTAAAGCCCTGGCATCACAAAATGGATGCTGCTGCCACAGACACGAGTCTGGCCTCCTGCTGCTGGACGAAACTCCGGCAGGGGAGGCCTGGACAATAGGTTTCCTGTCCCAGGGAGGTGTGACCACCTCCCCAGACAGGATAATGTGTATTGGGGCTGGGCGGGAGCACTTTCGGGTGCTTTGAAGTCCTGCACTGGGGGCACATTTGGTGTCCCTGTGCATACCCCAGTTCAAACCGGATCAGGGGCTTGCAGCCCCTGCTTTGGCGCGAACTGGACAAAGGGAAAGGGGTGTAGCCACCCCTCTGCCCTGACCCACCCATAGGTGGGGCCACAGAGTAGTCCAACCCCTAAACTTGGTATAAGTATAGGAACCCAGTCCTTAGGACTTTAGATTATCCCTGGACGAAACTCTGAAACAGAATCCTGGACCTTCGACGCTCTACTCAAGACTAGAGGACAGAAGAATCTCCCTTGGGGTCAAGGAGTGACTCCCCTGCTTGGCAGGCACCAAAGACGCATCTGTCCGGTCTGCATTTCTGAAGCTCCCGTCGGACGCCGAAGTCTTCGCATCACCAGAGGTGGATTCTCAGACTTCCCGAGGCTACCCTGAGTCCCCAGCAAAGCTGAGGCCCGTAGCTATCGTGGGTGACGTGAGACCGTGACCCCTGGACACCGAGCACATTTGCAAGTGCATCCTCTTCTGGGTCTCCCACGAAGTCGTGCTTTGGGCTCCGAGTAGCCCTAGCCTCCAGCACCAACTGCACCGAAGATCACTGGCCTCCACTCCACGAGTGTCCTGTGAGCCAGATCCACGTGCGACGTCTCGAGGCTCCTTCGCGGTCGCTAGCCCGTTGGCTAGTAGCCCTTCACGAAGGCCAATCTTTTTCTTCTTGGGCATCCTGGTTGCTCCAGGCCTGCCCTCACTTACCCTCGCTGGGTGAGTTCCCCAGACCTTGCTGGTCTGCACCATCGACGATCTTCATCTTCATCGAGACTTGCCGTTGCCAAGGCTTGTTGGGTCCAATCCGGTCGCCGACACCTCAGCACTCGACAGACATCGTGTACCAGCCCGAATCCTGCTCCTGGTCGCCGACAACGCCTCCTGGACCTCGTGGCTGAAGAGTCAAGACGACCGTCAACGCACCTGAAGCACTCGACATCGGTGGGCATCTGTCCATCGCCTTCCTGGTCACTGGCTAGTGACCCAGACTCTGTCCCCTCTGCTTTCAGGTTCTTCAGATCTCCGATCCACTCTTGGATCCACCCGGACACTTTCCACTTGGTCGCCAGCAGCACTTTGCAGCAGATCGCCATTCAAATCGACGACGAAACCCGACCCCGAAAGGCACCTATGCACCCGGCTTCCCTGGGTGAGGTAACACGAGTACTCCGGTGCTCCCGTGGGTAGAGACTCTAGAAAGTACCTAGTTCTCAAAGGGTTTGCTCCAAGTCCTCCTTTAAGTGTCCCTTTTCTTTAATTTCCTGATCGCGACTTTCTCCATAGAAGTCAACGGCGTATCGCGGTTGTGTATTTACACTGCACGCGTCCCCCGTGGGTCCCCTGTGTCACTACCTTGGGTGGTTCCTTGTGGTCCAAGCACTTCTAGAGGCTCTAGGCCTAGTGTCTAGTTCAGTCGTGGTTCTTATACCACTTTATTGGTATATGGTTTGGTACGCCCCTAGGGCCCAAACGTGTATTTGTGCTATTACTGTGTTTAAATAACTTATAACTTGTGTACTTCGAACTCTAGCCTCATAAAGAGACTAGAGGGGTGTGTTTAGCAATAAATACATATATTTTGAATATATACCTGGTGTGGTGCTCTTTCATTTGATCACTCAAGAGATTATAGACTGGTAAAACAAGCTGCTTTACATTCCTTCAAGACTTAGCCTGAAGGCTGCTCTCCATAGCTACCACTAGGATAGCTTTCAATAAGGTTGTCTTTAACCTATCTCCAATAAGGGGTTGTTTGGACTGGTGCAAGGTGCCCACTATAATTAGTGGACAGCATATGCCAGGCCAACTTCTCACATTGGTGTGCAGCGTGTGGGATTCCAGCTTGCTATTGTTTTACCAGATAATCTCAATTGAATTGATCAACTGAAAACCACTAAAGGTACCTAAGGTACATATAATTTAAGCTTAGAATACAGTAAGTTCTACTGAACTTAGAGTTGTGTGTTAAGGGATAGCACACCCTTTCTACAACTCAAGAGAGTTTAGTAGGCCACACTAGAGTAGGTAGTGCATACACCACACCACACTAGTAATGTCTTTAAAGGTAGGATCTAGAGAATCCTTACCAGAAGCCACTGGGCTTCTTCCCTCCAAGTATGATACACTCCCATTCTTGGAATTGAGAGCATTATGTAACTTGAGGAAATTAAGGACAGGCCAAAGTCCCACCACCCAACACCTTAAAGAGTTGTTGGTAGCTTATGACCTTAGTAAGCCCTTGGGGACTGAAGGGGTAGGAGCAGAGGGGGGGGCAGAAGAAGAGGAAGGGGCCAGGGGTAACAATACCCCCAACCCCCCTCTGAAACTGGCCAGGAGGGTGACAATGACCCTGACCTGGATAACCCAATCCCTCCTGTGGAAGATGAAGAGGATGATCAGAATGATAACCTCTTTGTCCCCCAGGAAGGATTATGAGTGTGCCCAGAAAGTCTAGATCTCCTTCTCAGGAGTCTAACCACTCTGGCACCTCAATAGGGAGCTCTGTCTCATCTCATAGGAGGGAATCCTCTCATGAGAGGAGAAAGAGGCTGATTCAGTATGAGGAAGCTCAGCTTGAACTCAGAAGGAAGCAAGTAGCCTTAGACAGGGAGTCCCTAGATCTCTTTAGAGAGAAAAGAAAGTTGGGACTAGAGTCCCATGGTGGCAGCAATATCCCTAGAGATAGGGAAAGGTCTTATGACCATAGAAACCTAAACAAGATTGTCCCTCCCTACCAGAGTGGGGATGACATCCACAAATGGATAACTGCACTGGAGAGGGCCTGTAAAGTTCAGAAGGTCCCCCAGAAGCAGTGGGCAGCAATCTTGTGGCTCTCCTTTGCAGACAAAGGTAGAGACAAGCTCCTCACTGTAAGAGAAGAGGATGCTGACAATTACACAGTCTTGAAGAGTGCTCTGATAGATGGGTTTGGCCTAACCACTGAACAGTATAGGTTGAAGTTCAGAGACACCCAAAAAGCTCAGACTCAAGACTGGGTTGATTTTGTAGATTGTGCTACAAAGGCTCTGGAAGGTTGGATACATGGCAACAAAGTGCATGACTTTTTAGGATTGTACAATTTGATTATGAGGGAGCAGATCCTTAATAATTGTCAAAACCAGCTTTTGCACCAGTATCTGGTGGACTCTGATCTGACCTCTCCCCAAGAATTGGGAAAGAAGGCAGACAAATGGGTCAGAACCAGAGTAAAGACTAGAAATCAGGGTGGTGACCAGAAGAAAGATTCTACTAAGTCCCAAGAGAAAGGTGGGGATAAATCTAAGGATAAGTCCACTACAGGGCCCCAAAATTCCTCTTCTGGGGGTGGGTCCCAAACTCCTTCCTCTCCTGAAAAGAAACCATATTGCCATGTCTGTAAAAAGCCTGGGCACTGGAAATCTGATCCCAGTTGCCCCAGGATTGGCAATAAAGAAAATGTTCCCCCAGCAACTACTACCCCCCTCCTGGTACTACCAGTAGTAATCCTCCAGTTGGGAGTAGTGCACCCAAAAAGTTAGGTGCTTTTGCAACAGGAACAGAGGTGGGCCCTGGTTTAGACAGGGACCCCTCAACAGACTCCTCTGACTCTGATGGTGGTGTAGGATTTGCCACCTTTACCATGGGTCCCACAGCAATGGGCAGGTACAGACTGGAGCCAATGATTAATGGTCAGAAAGCTGTGGCATTTAGGGACACAGGGGCTAGTGTCACCATGGTGGCAGGGAAACTAGTCCCCCCTCACCAGCTTTTACCTGAGTTTAAATACCAGGTGACCAACATTGATGGTGTCAGAACAGATCACCCCATGGCCATAGTCAATCTCAGCTGGGAGGGGGTCACAGGCCCAAAGAGAGTGGCAGTGTCCCCCACCTTACCTGTAGATTGCCTGATGGGCAATGATCTGGAAATTTCAGCCTGGGCTGAAGTTGAACACCAAACCCATCTCAGGATGTTGGGCGTCCCTGTAAAGGTTAGTGGGGCTGTGATGGCCACAGCCCCAGCCCAAGATTTTGGAGAGATGGAGCCTGGAAGAATGGCCCACTCTCCCCCAAAAGAGAGCACAAGGGTTGAAGAAAAGTCTTCTTCCCTCCAGACAGTAGGTAAGGGTCAGCCTCCTCAGGGAACTGACCCTACCCCTAGTGAAGGAACTGCCCCAGAGGTAGTCAGGCCTGGCCTGGCCACACCCCTGATGGCAGAGGACCCTTCCAAGGTGGTACCCAGTCTGGAGCAGGTAACCTGCCCCTCTCTACCCTGCCTCAGCCAGCCCAGGGCTGCAGAGGTCAGGGAGGTCAGTGGACCTCCCAGGGCCCCCTGTCCAGAGGAACCCCCCATCAGCAGATTAGGGGCACCCAGTCTAGTAGCCCTAGCCAGGTGAAAATTCCTCTACACACTGAGGGATCCCCCATACCTTTATGTAGGGACCTCCCCAGAAGGACTCTGGTAGGCAAGGGCAAACCTGGGACCAGAAGGTTCCAAACCTGCCATGTCCCTCCAGTAGTCCATCCAAAGGGACCCAACCCCCAGCTGTAGGCAGCCAAAGGTTGACCCTTAGAGCAAAGTGCAACTCAGTCATGGAAAGACAGGCATACATGGTGACCAGTGATCTGAGGAAGCTGAGGCCAACATTCCTAGGGCCTCACTTCCCTACTCAGACACCTCACCAGCCTTGTACTTTACCTAAGCACACCACAGGTAGTGATTCCCCATGGTGGAGACCCTCTCATACCCTTAGGGTGAGGGATTGCTTAGTGGACCATAAGACAGGGGGCAACCATGCTAGTGCAGGTGCTTCCTTATATGGCCACTTAGTCAATAAAGGCTCAACTGGCCAAGGTTAGCCTTATCTCCTTTCGTTTGGGGGGGGTTATGTAGGAAGGTGGAATCTGACTATATGGTTTCCCCCACTTTTTTTATGGTGTTTTGCTGGTTTATGACTTAGTTGGACTGGGATCCTGCTATTCAGGGCCCCAGTCTATCTGCTTTCTCTGTAAAATGGTTTCCATGTGCCTTAGGCACATCACTGATTGGAATCTGGAGTGCCCTTATAAGTCCCTAGTATATGGTATACTATGTACCCAGGGCATAGGTACCTCAGAGGCCTACCAGGGGCTGCAGCATGTATTATGCCACCCCTGGAAGGCCATCCAAACTGACACCACAGGTCTGCTACTGCAGCCTGGGTAAGGTGGTGCATGCACCCCTTACTGTGATATAGGTTACCTATATCACTAAATACATACACACATATAAACCTATAAGTCACTCCTAAGGCAGGCCTTATCAATCCTGAAGGCAGAGTGCATGGTTCCTATGTGAGAGGGTGCCCCTGCATGAGCAGGGCCCCTCTGCAGCGTTCGGAGACCCTTCTCTGATGCTGTTTGTAGTGCAGCCTGACCATATACTCTTAAGCGCATTATAACCTCGCGTTAAATGCTAACTTTGGAATGGCTGCACCTAAACATGTCGTGTTTGGTGTCAAACATCTTGGAATACTACCCCCCGCCAATTCTGGCGGCGGGGGTAGCATTCCACCCTTCTAGAGGGAAAGACATGTTAACTCTGGCTAGCCCGGTAACTTCTTTCTAAAGCCCTGGCATCACAAAATGGATGCTGCTGCCACAGACACGAGTCTGGCCTCCTGCTGCTGGACGAAACTCCGGCAGGGGAGGCCTGGACAATAGGTTTCCTGTCCCAGGGAGGTGTGACCACCTCCCCAGACAGGATAATGTGTATTGGGGCTGGGCGGGAGCACTTTCGGGTGCTTTGAAGTCCTGCACTGGGGGCACATTTGGTGTCCCTGTGCATACCCCAGTTCAAACCGGATCAGGGGCTTGCAGCCCCTGCTTTGGCGCGAACTGGACAAAGGGAAAGGGGTGTAGCCACCCCTCTGCCCTGACCCACCCATAGGTGGGGCCACAGAGTAGTCCAACCCCTAAACTTGGTATAAGTATAGGAACCCAGTCCTTAGGACTTTAGATTATCCCTGGACGAAACTCTGAAACAGAATCCTGGACCTTCGACGCTCTACTCAAGACTAGAGGACAGAAGAATCTCCCTTGGGGTCAAGGAGTGACTCCCCTGCTTGGCAGGCACCAAAGACGCATCTGTCCGGTCTGCATTTCTGAAGCTCCCGTCGGACGCCGAAGTCTTCGCATCACCAGAGGTGGATTCTCAGACTTCCCCGAGGCTACCCTGAGTCCCCAGCAAAGCTGAGGCCCGTAGCTATCGTGGGTGACGTGAGACCGTGACCCCTGGACACCAAGCACATTTGCAAGTGCATCCTCTTCTGGGTCTCCCACGAAGTCGTGCTTTGGGCTCCGAGTAGCCCTAGCCTCCAGCACCAACTGCACCGAAGATCACTGGCCTCCACTCCACGAGTGTCCTGTGAGCCAGATCCACGTGCGACGTCTCGAGGCTCCTTCGCGGTCGCTAGCCCGTTGGCTAGTAGCCCTTCACGAAGGCCAATCTTTTTCTTCTTGGGCATCCTGGTTGCTCCAGGCCTGCCCTCACTTACCCTTGCTGGGTGAGTTCCCCAGACCTTGCTGGTCTGCACCATCGACGATCTTCATCTTCATCGAGACTTGCCGTTGCCAAGGCTTGTTGGGTCCAATCCGGTCGCCGACACCTCAGCACTCGACAGACATCGTGTACCAGCCCGAATCCTGCTCCTGGTCGCCGACAACGCCTCCTGGACCTCGTGGCTGAAGAGTCAAGACGACCGTCAACGCACCTGAAGCACTCGACATCGGTGGGCATCTGTCCATCGCCTTCCTGGTCACTGGCTAGTGACCCAGACTCTGTCCCCTCTGCTTTCAGGTTCTTCAGATCTCCGATCCACTCTTGGATCCACCCGGACACTTTCCACTTGGTCGCCAGCAGCACTTTGCAGCAGATCGCCATTCAAATCGACGACGAAACCCGACCCCGAAAGGCACCTATGCACCCGGCTTCCCTGGGTGAGGTAACACGAGTACTCCGGTGCTCCCGTGGGTAGAGACTCTACAAAGTACCTAGTTCTCAAAGGGTTTGCTCCAAGTCCTCCTTTAAGTGTCCCTTTTCTTTAATTTCCTGATCGCGACTTTCTCCATAGAAGTCAACGGCGTATCGCGGTTGTGTATTTACACTGCACGCGTCCCCCGTGGGTCCCCTGTGTCACTACCTTGGGTGGTTCCTTGTGGTCCAAGCACTTCTAGAGGCTCTAGGCCTAGTGTCTAGTTCAGTCGTGGTTCTTATACCACTTTATTGGTATATGGTTTGGTACGCCCCTAGGGCCCAAACGTGTATTTGTGCTATTACTGTGTTTAAATAACTTATAACTTGTGTACTTCGAACTCTAGCCTCATAAAGAGACTAGAGGGGTGTGTTTAGCAATAAATACATATATTTTGAATATATACCTGGTGTGGTGCTCTTTCATTTGATCACTCAAGAGATTATAGACTGGTAAAACAAGCTGCTTTACATTCCTTCAAGACTTAGCCTGAAGGCTGCTCTCCATAGCTACCACTAGGATAGCTTTCAATAAGGTTGTCTTTAACCTATCTCCAATAAGGGGTTGTTTGGACTGGTGCAAGGTGCCCACTATAATTAGTGGACAGCATATGCCAGGCCAACTTCTCACATTGGTGTGCAGCGTGTGGGATTCCAGCTTGCTATTGTTTTACCAGATAATCTCAATTGAATTGATCAACTGAAAACCACTAAAGGTACCTAAGGTACATATAATTTAAGCTTAGAATACAGTAAGTTCTACTGAACTTAGAGTTGTGTGTTAAGGGATAGCACACCCTTTCTACAACTCAAGAGAGTTTAGTAGGCCACACTAGAGTAGGTAGTGCATACACCACACCACACTAGTAATGTCTTTAAAGGTAGGATCTAGAGAATCCTTACCAGAAGCCACTGGGCTTCTTCCCTCCAAGTATGATACACTCCCATTCTTGGAATTGAGAGCATTATGTAACTTGAGGAAATTGAGGACAGGCCAAAGTCCCACCACCCAACACCTTAAAGAGTTGTTGGTAGCTTATGACCTTAGTAAGCCCTTGGGGACTGAAGGGGTAGGAGCAGAGGGTGGGGCAGAAGAAGAGGAAGGGGCCAGGGGTAACAATACCCCCAGCCCCCCTCTGAAACTGGCCAGGAGGGTGACAATGACCCTGACCTGGATAACCCAATCCCTCCTGTGGAAGATGAAGAGGATGATCAGAATGATAACCTCTTTGTCCCCCCAGGAAGGATTATGAGTGTGCCCAGAAAGTCTAGATCTCCTTCTCAGGAGTCTAACCACTCTGGCACCTCAATAGGGAGCTCTGTCTCATCTCATAGGAGGGAATCCTCTCATGAGAGGAGAAAGAGGCTGATTCAGTATGAGGAAGCTCAGCTTGAACTCAGAAGGAAGCAAGTAGCCTTAGACAGGGAGTCCCTAGATCTCTTTAGAGAGAAAAGAAAGTTGGGACTAGAGTCCCATGGTGGCAGCAATATCCCTAGAGATAGGGAAAGGTCTTATGACCATAGAAACCTAAACAAGATTGTCCCTCCCTACCAGAGTGGGGATGACATCCACAAATGGATAACTGCACTGGAGAGGGCCTGTAAAGTTCAGAAGGTCCCCCAGAAGCAGTGGGCAGCAATCTTGTGGCTCTCCTTTGCAGACAAAGGTAGAGACAAGCTCCTCACTGTAAGAGAAGAGGATGCTGACAATTACACAGTCTTGAAGAGTGCTCTGATAGATGGGTTTGGCCTAACCACTGAACAGTATAGGTTGAAGTTCAGAGACACCCAAAAAGCTCAGACTCAAGACTGGGTTGATTTTGTAGATTGTGCTACAAAGGCTCTGGAAGGTTGGATACATGGCAACAAAGTGCATGACTTTTTAGGATTGTACAATTTGATTATGAGGGAGCAGATCCTTAATAATTGTCAAAACCAGCTTTTGCACCAGTATCTGGTGGACTCTGATCTGACCTCTCCCCAAGAATTGGGAAAGAAGGCAGACAAATGGGTCAGAACCAGAGTAAAGACTAGAAATCAGGGTGGTGACCAGAAGAAAGATTCTACTAAGTCCCAAGAGAAAGGTGGGGATAAATCTAAGGATAAGTCCACTACAGGGCCCCAAAATTCCTCTTCTGGGGGTGGGTCCCAAACTCCTTCCTCTCCTGAAAAGAAACCATATTGCCATGTCTGTAAAAAGCCTGGGCACTGGAAATCTGATCCCAGTTGCCCCAGGATTGGCAATAAAGAAAATGTTCCCCCAGCAACTACTACCCCCCTCCTGGTACTACCAGTAGTAATCCTCCAGTTGGGAGTAGTGCACCCAAAAAGTTAGGTGCTTTTGCAACAGGAACAGAGGTGGGCCCTGGTTTAGACAGGGACCCCTCAACAGACTCCTCTGACTCTGATGGTGGTGTAGGATTTGCCACCTTTACCATGGGTCCCACAGCAATGGGCAGGTACAGACTGGAGCCAATGATTAATGGTCAGAAAGCTGTGGCATTTAGGGACACAGGGGCTAGTGTCACCATGGTGGCAGGGAAACTAGTCCCCCCTCACCAGCTTTTACCTGAGTTTAAATACCAGGTGACCAACATTGATGGTGTCAGAACAGATCACCCCATGGCCATAGTCAATCTCAGCTGGGAGGGGGTCACAGGCCCAAAAAGAGTGGCAGTGTCCCCCACCTTACCTGTAGATTGCCTGATGGGCAATGATCTGGAAATTTCAGCCTGGGCTGAAGTTGAACACCAAACCCATCTCAGGATGTTGGGCGTCCCTGTAAAGGTTAGTGGGGCTGTGATGGCCACAGCCCCAGCCCAAGATTTTGGAGAGATGGAGCCTGGAAGAATGGCCCACTCTCCCCCAAAAGAGAGCACAAGGGTTGAAGAAAAGTCTTCTTCCCTCCAGACAGTAGGTAAGGGTCAGCCTCCTCAGGGAACTGACCCTACCCCTAGTGAAGGAACTGCCACAGAGGTAGTCAGGCCTGGCCTGGCCACACCCCTGATGGCAGAGGACCCTTCCAAGGTGGTACCCAGTCTGGAGCAGGTAACCTGCCCCTCTCTACCCTGCCTCAGTCAGCCCAGGGCTGCAGAGGTCAGGGAGGTCAGTGGACCCCCCAGGGCCCCCTGTCCAGAGGAACCCCCCATCAGCAGATTAGGGGCACCCAGTCTAGTAGCCCTAGCCAGGTGAAAATTCCTCTACACACTGAGGGATCCCCCATACCTTTATGTAGGGACCTCCCCCAGAAGGACTCTGGTAGGCAAGGGCAAACCTGGGACCAGAAGGTTCCAAACCTGCCATGTCCCTCCAGTAGTCCATCCAAAGGGACCCAACCCCCAGCTGTAGGCAGCCAAAGGTTGACCCTTAGAGCAAAGTGCAACTCAGTCATGGAAAGACAGGCATACATGGTGACCAGTGATCTGAGGAAGCTGAGGCCAACATTCCTAGGGCCTCACTTCCCTACTCAGACACCTCACCAGCCTTGTACTTTACCTAAGCACACCACAGGTAGTGATTCCCCATGGTGGAGACCCTCTCATACCCTTAGGGTGAGGGATTGCTTAGTGGACCATAAGACAGGGGGCAACCATGCTAGTGCAGGTGCTTCCTTATATGGCCACTTAGTCAATAAAGGCTCAACTGGCCAAGGTTAGCCTTATCTCCTTTCGTTTGGGGGGGGTTATGTAGGAAGGTGGAATCTGACTATATGGTTTCCCCCACTTTTTTTATGGTGTTTTGCTGGTTTATGACTTAGTTGGACTGGGATCCTGCTATTCAGGGCCCCAGTCTATCTGCTTTCTCTGTAAAATGGTTTCCATGTGCCTTAGGCACATCACTGATTGGAATCTGGAGTGCCCTTATAAGTCCCTAGTATATGGTATACTATGTACCCAGGGCATAGGTACCTCAGAGGCCTACCAGGGGCTGCAGCATGTATTATGCCACCCCTGGAAGGCCATCCAAACTGACACCACAGGTCTGCTACTGCAGCCTGGGTAAGGTGGTGCATGCACCCCTTACTGTGATATAGGTTACCTATATCACTAAATACATACACACATATAAACCTATAAGTCACTCCTAAGGCAGGCCTTATCAATCCTGAAGGCAGAGTGCATGGTTCCTATGTGAGAGGGTGCCCCTGCATGAGCAGGGCCCCTCTGCAGCGTTCGGAGACCCTTCTCTGATGCTGTTTGTAGTGCAGCCTGACCATATACTCTTAAGCGCATTATAACCTCGCGTTAAATGCTAACTTTGGAATGGCTGCACCTAAACATGTCGTGTTTGGTGTCAAACATCTTGGAATACTACCCCCCGCCAATTCTGGCGGCGGGGGTAGCATTCCACCCTTCTAGAGGGAAAGACATGTTAACTCTGGCTAGCCCGGTAACTTCTTTCTAAAGCCCTGGCATCACAAAATGGATGCTGCTGCCACAGACACGAGTCTGGCCTCCTGCTGCTGGACGAAACTCCGGCAGGGGAGGCCTGGACAATAGGTTTCCTGTCCCAGGGAGGTGTGACCACCTCCCCAGACAGGATAATGTGTATTGGGGCTGGGCGGGAGCACTTTCGGGTGCTTTGAAGTCCTGCACTGGGGGCACATTTGGTGTCCCTGTGCATACCCCAGTTCAAACCGGATCAGGGGCTTGCAGCCCCTGCTTTGGCGCGAACTGGACAAAGGGAAAGGGGTGTAGCCACCCCTCTGCCCTGACCCACCCATAGGTGGGGCCACAGAGTAGTCCAACCCCTAAACTTGGTATAAGTATAGGAACCCAGTCCTTAGGACTTTAGATTATCCCTGGACGAAACTCTGAAACAGAATCCTGGACCTTCGACGCTCTACTCAAGACTAGAGGACAGAAGAATCTCCCTTGGGGTCAAGGAGTGACTCCCCTGCTTGGCAGGCACCAAAGACGCATCTGTCCGGTCTGCATTTCTGAAGCTCCCGTCGGACGCCGAAGTCTTCGCATCACCAGAGGTGGATTCTCAGACTTCCCCGAGGCTACCCTGAGTCCCCAGCAAAGCTGAGGCCCGTAGCTATCGTGGGTGACGTGAGACCGTGACCCCTGGACACCGAGCACATTTGCAAGTGCATCCTCTTCTGGGTCTCCCACGAAGTCGTGCTTTGGGCTCCGAGTAGCCCTAGCCTCCAGCACCAACTGCACCGAAGATCACTGGCCTCCACTCCACGAGTGTCCTGTGAGCCAGATCCACGTGCGACGTCTCGAGGCTCCTTCGCGGTCGCTAGCCCGTTGGCTAGTAGCCCTTCACGAAGGCCAATCTTTTTCTTCTTGGGCATCCTGGTTGCTCCAGGCCTGCCCTCACTTACCCTCGCTGGGTGAGTTCCCCAGACCTTGCTGGTCTGCACCATCGACGATCTTCATCTTCATCGAGACTTGCCGTTGCCAAGGCTTGTTGGGTCCAATCCGGTCGCCGACACCTCAGCACTCGACAGACATCGTGTACCAGCCCGAATCCTGCTCCTGGTCGCTGACAACGCCTCCTGGACCTCGTGGCTGAAGAGTCAAGACGACCGTCAACGCACCTGAAGCACTCGACATCGGTGGGCATCTGTCCATCGCCTTCCTGGTCACTGGCTAGTGACCCAGACTCTGTCCCCTCTGCTTTCAGGTTCTTCAGATCTCCGATCCACTCTTGGATCCACCCGGACACTTTCCACTTGGTCGCCAGCAGCACTTTGCAGCAGATCGCCATTCAAATCGACGACGAAACCCGACCCCGAAAGGCACCTATGCACCCGGCTTCCCTGGGTGAGGTAACACGAGTACTCCGGTGCTCCCGTGGGTAGAGACTCTAGAGTACCTAGTTCTCAAAGGGTTTGCTCCAAGTCCTCCTTTAAGTGTCCCTTTTCTTTAATTTCCTGATCGCGACTTTCTCCATAGAAGTTAACGGCGTATCGCGGTTGTGTATTTACACTGCACGCGTCCCCGTGGGTCCCCTGTGTCACTACCTTGGGTGGTTCCTTGTGGTCCAAGCACTTCTAGAGGCTCTAGGCCTAGTGTCTAGTTCAGTCGTGGTTCTTATACCACTTTATTGGTATATGGTTTGGTACGCCCCTAGGGCCCAAACGTGTATTTGTGCTATTACTGTGTTTAAATAACTTATAACTTGTGTACTTCGAACTCTAGCCTCATAAAGAGACTAGAGGGGTGTGTTTAGCAATAAATACATATATTTTGAATATATACCTGGTGTGGTGCTCTTTCATTTGATCACTCAAGAGATTATAGACTGGTAAAACAAGCTGCTTTACATTCCTTCAAGACTTAGCCTGAAGGCTGCTCTCCATAGCTACCACTAGGATAGCTTTCAATAAGGTTGTCTTTAACCTATCTCCAATAAGGGGTTGTTTGGACTGGTGCAAGGTGCCCCCTATAATTAGTGGACAGCATATGCCAGGCCAACTTCTCACACAGTGCACATCACTAGGGACTTTACTAGTAAGGCAAACATACCAATCATGGCCAACCAATTACCATTACACTTTACACATGGAACCTTTGTACTTTGACACTGATTAGCAGTGGCAAAGTACCCAAAGCATCTAAATTGGCAACTCTATGTCAGGAAAACAGTCTAGGGGAAAGCAAAAAGTTTTAGGGAACTTTAGCCAAAAAGGCCAAGTCCTACAAAAATCCTGAAGTCTAGAATTGGCTGCAAACAACTGTCCTTTTTGGGAATCAGAACGTACCAGGAATAGCATCCCTGACCCTGCTCCTGCTTTGGAACCAACTCTACTTCACCCTTTGGAAATAGGGATTGGACCTCCTGTTGGAGGAGCAGAAGATGGCCTTTTGAACAAAAACCTTGTTTAGGAGGAAGGGGTGGGGGAAATTCTTAGAAGGGTAGGGCGTACCCATATTCTACCATATTCAAAACCCATTGATCCGATGATAGTAATCTCCATTGTGGTAGAAAATGGGACAACCATCCTCCCACTGGCAAATCATGCTCCAAGATGGTAAAACTAGGGCTGCTTTTCTGTGATGTTGGCCAGGGTGGAAGAGGAGTAGGAAATGGCTAATGGGTGCCTCCTCGTTATCTACCTCTGCCACCCTCTATCACTCCTATAGAGGAGATTGGACTGCTGCAGTTGCTGTTATTGCTGGTATTGCTGCCTTCCATGAAAGAAGAAGTTCCGGCCAAACCCCCAGAACCTCTGAAACTGCCTGTAATTTCTGGGCTGCGATTGAAGACCCAAAGACCTTGTCGTCGCCTTACTGTCCTTGAATCTTTCCAAGGCAGAATCAGCTTTGGGGCCTAACAGTCTTGAACCATCAATTGGCTAATCCATCAGGGCAGCCTGCATGTCCGGCAAGAAACCAGACCCTCTCAGCCGTGTGTGCCCCCTTGTAGCAACTGAAGTCCCCATCGCTCTTGCCATTGAATCAGCCGTATCCAGGCCCGACGGAATAACCTGTGAGCAGTGGCCTGACTGTCGTTTAGCAGTTCTGCAAAGTATCCCTGAACATCCTCAGGCGATTTTGGGACCACTGTTTTGTCTGATTCCATCAGAGCATGAATGTCCCGTCCCAACAAACAGGTTGCTTTGGTTGACTTTAAAGCGATGCTGCCAGAGGAAAATACCTTTTTTGCAGACTGTTCCATTTTCTTTGATTCTCTATCCACTGGGGAAGTCAGAAGCCTGTACCACCAAACTCTCAGGTGAAGGATGAAAGGATAAAAACAGAAAATCACCCATAGCAGGCTTGTATCTGCTTGCAATGGCCTAGACACTGCAGAGGATGACATAGGCTTTTGCCAAATCTCCAGAATAGGCTCAGCCTGTGCCTCATTAAAAGGCAATAAGGGCTCTGATGATGAAGCAGAAAAATGCAGTACTTCTGTCAGCAAAGTCGAATTGAGTTCTGTTGAAGGAAGAGGACGTCCCAGCATATATGCTGTATTTCTAATCATGGAATGGTAAGATGGGACCTCGGGTGGAGGAATGCCTTTTGGAGACAACATTTCCCTGTCTGGTGCCTGTCAGGTGACTGTCAGGTGACTGCAGGACCCATGAGGTGTATCCGGACCTGTTCTTCATTTTCAGTGACAGGGTGTCTCCACTGTTCTGAAGGCATTTGACACCGCTTTCAGTTGTAGCAGTTTGCTGATGGTCTACTGATATTGCTTTTTGTCAAGTAATTCAAGGTACTGTTTGTGTACTGCGCGCTTTCCTCCTCCGCAGCAGCATTTGTGGGCGAGGTAACTGCGACGTAAGGACTACGTCATTCTAGCAGCCATTCCCTGGTCAGGCACTATTCAAGCCATCTATGCAGCATGCAGGTCACGCAACGACGCAGCCATTTTGCGTGTGCCGAATTTTGACAGCGTTTACTAAGAGATTTTGCCTCCCCAGCAGCAGTGTGACTCCTTCACGGATGTAAAATTACGTTGCGGCCATTTTGATTTGGCCGTATGAGACCATTGTTCTCTTTACGCTCTAGATTTCAGTTATGTCTATGGAGCGGCCATTTTGGGGTTGGCTACATTTTGTCATGTGACTATCTGCAGAGATCGCTAACACGCTTAATCGATTACACAAAGAAGCAGTCTTTGGCAAGTCGGTGACGCGCACAGCTTGTGTATTAACTTGCGATCCTGTGTTCTGCAACGTGGTCGTCTGCAATAAGTGCCAGTGAGCTAACACACTAAATCGTGTACACAAAGAAGCAGTCTTTGGCAAGTCGGTGACGCGCACACCTTGCATGTCAACTTGCGATCATGTGGTCTGCAACGTGGTCGTCTGCAGCAAGTGCCAGTGATACGCACACTTTGCGTGTTGTTTGCTGTTGTATTCTAGTTACAGCTTTTTCAAGTTAATCAGTTCCAGTTTGGGTTGTTGACATTCTGTATCCTTTGCTGATCTTAACATCTGTTCACGGTGACACACACACCAGCCAAATCATTTTCCTTTATTTTTTCAACGTCATTATTTGCTTCTGTGAACTCTTTGTGTCATTTGCTGTTTTCAACATCTATTTACGGTGACACACACACCTGCTAAGTCATTTTCATTTATTTTTCATAGTCGTTTTTTTGCTTCTATATGTGGCAACTACTGTATTACACACACCCTGTGTGTCACTAAGTTTTGGTGACACGCACACCTCCTTTTATTCTGTTAAATTGTCCATTTTGGGTTCAAAAGACAGTGGGGACATTATTTACTGTTTATTATATTGCTTGTCATTGTTGTTTTTAAGAAAACTGTTACAGTACCTTCACTATGCAGTCTTTTTCACCTCCACCTCCCTTTCTCGAGGTGCCTGGGAACCCGCCCATAACTTGGAAAAGTTGGTATGACGCTTTTGTTACTTATTTAAGGTGCCATAGGAGCATCTCGATATAGAGCTGAAAGAAAGAAATGTTTACTGCTTCATTCTTTTGGGTTCAAAGGTAGGTCTGTGTTCAAACATCTGCCTCCTTTGGTACGGGCCCAAGACGAGGAGGACATTGATGAGTATGTTGAGGCTGTAAAGAAGTTGGAGTTGCGTTTTGATGTGCAGCCTAGTTTTGTAGTCATTCAACACAAGTTCTTCACAAGGGAACAGAGATCTGGGGAAGATGTTGATGCTTTTGTCTCTGCTCTACGCAAGTTGAGTGCAGATTGGCAATTTGAAGCTTTCACAGAGCAATTAGTCAGAGAACAGTACATTTGTAAGTGTTCTGACAAAACTATCCAGCAAAAGTTGTTATCCATGGGTAATCCTTCTCTCGAGGAGACTATTCGCACAGCAAAGAGCATCGAAATCTCAAAAGCTTTGGTGAAAGAGTTAGAGGACAAATCTAATGAACTGGTGGGGCGGTTAGATCCAAGGATGTTAAAAACAATGTTGCCTCACGTTCTGAAAATGTGTTTTTCAAACAAACTAATGTGTGTTTTCGTTGTGGAAATCTTTCACATACAAAGGTGGGCAGGGGTTGTCCAGCCACAAATGTTACTTGCAGGGCATGTGGCAAACTTGGGCATTTTGCTAAAGTTTGTCAAAGTGGTAAACGTAGTGTTTTGCCCTCTCAAGTTGGAAAACAGGCCAATACCCCTTCTGTTGCTAACGTGTCAGTTGCGGAGTGTGTTGATTTAGACAGTTATCACAGCATCCAGAATGAGCTGAGGGACATGGTTATGGTCGTTGGCGAGAAGCCTGTTCTTGTTGCTGATATCTCTGATTGTGTGGATCCATATGTTGAAATTGGCATTGGAGATAAAAAGGTGAGTCTGCTGGTGGATTCTGGTGCAAGAATCACAATGATCACTCAGGAAATGTTTAGTGATGTGCGGGGGTCTCGTCCTTTGGAACCTCCTGACAGGGCTCCTGTTTCTTATGAGGGACGGAGGATAGAGCTGGCAGGTTATTTTGAGCACATTCTTTAATTCAAAGGTAGAAAGATCCTTGGGAAGGTTTATGTTGCAATCAAGGGGTTGTCCATTCTAGGATGGTTTCATCAAGGTCTTTTTCAGATGGTCCTTAGGCCTGGCACAAAGTAACAAGTTTCTATTGTCTCCTCTAATGATTTTGCAGATAAAGTTTTCAGACGATTTCCCCCCGTTTTCGGTGAAGGTTTGGGTCAGATCAGGGGTTTTACTCACCAGATTAGAGTTAAAGACGACGCCATTCCTGTCAAGCACAGGCTCAGGAGTGTTCCCTTTAGCGTCAGGGATCAACTTGAACACAAACTTAATGACTTATGCCAGAAAGGCATTATCGAGCCTATTGAATCCTCTCTCTGGCTTTCTCCCTTGGTTGTGGCAAGGAAGAAAAATTGTGATCTTCGCGTTTGTATCGACTTACGCAGTCTCAACAAAAACATCTGGGTTGATTCTCACCCTCTCCCCAAGATTTCAGATATGTTGTCTATGATTAATGGGTCCAAATGGTTCAGCAAATTGGATTTAGTGTCAGCTTACCACCAGGTGGTTTTGGATCCTTCCTCAAGGCATCTCACCGCATTTGTGTCATCGATTGGCACGTTTCAATTCTGTCATATGCCTTTTGGTCTTACCTCGGCGGTGGTAGTATTTCAAAGGATCATGTGCCACATGCTTAAAGGGGTCAAGGGTGTTGCTGTCTTTCAAGACGATGTTTTGATTTATGGTGCGTCTAAGGAAATGCATGATGAATCTTTGTATCGTGTTCTGGATATCATGCAAGAGAAGGGAGTTGTCCTAAAAAAAGAAAAGTGTCTTTTCATGGTACAGAAGGTGGAGTACTTGGGCCACGTGTTGTCTGAAAATGGTGTGGAACTGAGGCCTGGTCTTGTCAGGGCTTTTGTTGACAGCTCTGCTCCCACTGATAAAGTTGGTCTCAAGTCTTTCATTGGTCTCTGTGATTTTCAGGCTCATGAAATGTGCCTGGTTATGCTTCTAAGGTGCAACCTCTCACTAACATGTTGAAGAAGAGTGTTGATTTTGTTTGGATGATCTCTGTCAGGACATTTTTGAATGGATCAAGACCCAATTGGTTGGCCCGAATATTCTCAAACCTTTAGATCCGAATGGTATATGCACCATCACTGTTGATGCCAGTGGTGTTGGGCTAGGTGCCATTCTCACTCAGACTAAAGATGGAATGGAGAATACTTTGGGTTATGTCTCTAGAGTGTTGCGTGGCCCAGAATTGAATTTCTCTGTTATCGAAAGGGAACTTTTGGCTTGTTGGTGGGCCATCAGCAATTTTCATCCCTACATTTGGGGTAACCATTTCGTGCTATGCACTGATCACAGCCCACTTGTGTCCATACTTTCAGGGGATAAATCAAAGAACACACTCCCAGGTTTGCCAGACTGTCCACCAAGTTGCTTCAGTATGATTTTGAAGTTTCTTACCTTCCTGGTAGCAAGAATGGCAGGGCGGACTTTTTCTCTAGGTTTCCTGTGTCTGATTATGATTCTTTTCTTGATGATGATGATGATGTAGACAATTGTTTCATTGCTTCCATGGTTATGGGTGATATGTGTGCTGTGAGTGAGGAAGAATGGAGGGATGAGTTGTCCAAGGATGTTTTGCTATGCCAGGTCATTATGTGCGGCAAAATGGTTGGCACAAGGAGAAGAAAGCACCTTACACTTTACAAACTTTTGTAAAAGTCTCCATGGAACTCTCTGTGGAAGATGGTATCTTGATGCGTGGTGACAGGTTGGTACCAACGCAAACAAAAGGAGATGATGGATGGAGTGCTGAAACTTTTCAGACACTCACCCCCAGTCACAGATCTGGGTTGAATCCATCATCGTTCTTTAGCTCACTTCGCCACCCCAGTTCAGACACAGCTATATGCAGATCAGTCTTGACCCTGTGCCTCATGGGAACAGTCCAGCCCGAGCTGCCAAGCCATGTCTTCCCTGGACCGGAAATAAGCATCCTGGGACCGGTTTCGGGCTAACAGCCCTCATCAGCCAGGATAGCTTGAATCCAGTGGCAAAGTGAGCAAGGGACCCAAGTCTGGGCATACCCTGCCAACTTAGGGCGAACAAAGCAAACACAAGGTGATGATGGCGGGATCGCTGAAACTATTCAGACACTCACTCCCAGTCACAGATCTGGGTTGAATCCATCATCGTTCTTTAGCTCACTTCACCACCCCAGTTCAGACACAGCTATATGCAGATCAGTCTTGACCATGTGCCTCATGGGAACAGTCCAGCCCGAGCTGCCAAGCCATGTCTTCTCTGGACTGGAAATAAGCATCCTGGGACCCGTTTCAGGCTAACAGCCCTTATCAGCCAGGCTAGCTTGAATCCAGTGGCAAAGTGAGCAAGGGACCCACGTCTGGGCATACCCTGCCAACTTAGGGCAAACAAAGCAAACACAAGGAGATGATGTCCTTGTGTTTGCTTTGTTCGCCCTTAGTTGGCAGGGTATGCCCAGACGTGGGTCCCTTGCTCACTTTACCACTGGATTCAAGCTAGCCTGGCTGATGAGGGCTGTTAGCCCGAAACCGGTCCCAGGATGCTTGTTTCTGGTCCAGGGAAGACATGGCTTGGCAGTTCGGGCTGGACTGTTCCCATGAGGCACAGGGTCAAGACTGATTTGCATATAGCTGTGTCTGAACTGGGGTGGCGAAGTGAGCTAAAGAACGAAGATGGATTCAACCCAGATCTGTGACTGGGGTGAGTGTCTGAAAAGTTTCAGCGCTCCGTCCATCATCTCCTTGTGTTTGCTTTGTTCGCCCTTAGTTGGCAGGGTATGCCCAGGCGTGGGTCCCTTGCTCACTTTGCCACTGGATTCAAGCTAGCCTGGCTGATGAGGCTGTTAGCCCGAAACCGGTCCCAGGATGCTTGTTTCTGGTCCAGGGAAGACATGGCTTGGCAGTTCGGGCTGGACTGTTCCCATGAGGCACAGGGTCAAGACTGATTTGCATATAGCTGTGTCTGAACTGGGGTGGCGAAGTGAGCTAAAGAACGATGATGGATTCAACCCAGATCTGTGACTGGGGGTGAGTGTCTGAAAAGTTTCAGCGCTCCGTCCATCATCTCCTTGTGTTTGACAGGTTGGTACCTCCAGAAAAACTAAGAAGTAGGTTGATTTGTGGTACTCACGAGGGGCATTTGGGAAAAACATTTACCAAGCGAAGGTTACACTAGTGTTTTTGGTGGCCTCATATGGACAAGGACGTTGATGTCATTGTTGGTGAGTGTGTTGTGTGTTCTAATGCTGAGAAAGGACTGAAAGTGAGAACTCCTCCCCTCCAATCCATAGAACTTCCAGCTAGACCCTAGGGGCCTGATTCACAGAACTAACTTACGTCAAAAACGTAAAGTTAGTACTTTTAGTATTCACAGAATACACTTACTCATTTTGGTATTCACAGAATGAACTTACTCATTTCGGTATTCACAAAGTTAGTAGTCCTAACTTTAGGACTCCTAAATGCCTTCTGTGAATACCGAAAGTCTTAAAGTTAGGATTTTTCTCAGTTTAGGAGTAGTAAAGTTAGGAGTCTCTTTACTACTCCTAAACTGAGAAAAATCCTAACTTAAGACTTTCGGTATTCACAGAAGGCATTTAGGAGTCCTAAAGTTAGGACTACTAACTTCTGTGAATACCGAAATGAGTAAGTTCATTCTGTGAATACCAAAATGAGTAAGTGTATTCTGTGAATACCAAAAGTACTAACTTTATGTTTTTGACGTAAGTTAGTTCTGTGAATCAGGCCCTAGGAGAAAATTGGCATTGATCTGGTTGGTCCTTTCAATCTTCTTCCACCTTCATATCGATTTGCTGTTGTTGCTATAGATTATTATTCTAAGTGGCCAGAGGTCCATTTCCTTGTGGAGCCTAATTACAAAAATGTTATTGATTTCCTCAAGGATATTTTCCTGCGGGAGGGTTTCCCTTCTACCATCGTTTCTGACAATGGTGTACAGTGTGTCAGTCAGGAATTTCAAGACTTCTTGGTTCAGGGTGGCATTACTCACTCCAAGAACTGTCTTTATCACCCACAAACCAACGGTCTTGTGGAACGAATGAACTGGGGACTGAACAACTGTGTGCAGTGGGCGATTGCTAGCAAGTGCAATGTTCAGAACGCTGTGCGTTACATGCTATGTTTCTACCGCACCACACCCCATTCGTCTACTAAGGTTTCTCCTTTTGAATTGTTGCGGGGGAGGAAGCCTTGTTCCAAGGTGTGTCCTGGGTGGATGTCTAGGTGGGTGAAGATGGATGCTATGGTTGGTGTGGATGATCTTGTGAGGAACAATGTTTTCCAAGCTCAGTTACGCCAAAAATTGTGTTTTAATGCTAGGAAGAGATCTTTTCCACATACTATTGTTGTTGGAGACACTGTGCGTGTGAAGATTCCTGTCCACAACATAAAAGAAGACGCAAAGTTCTCTGATCCTATGGTTGTGGATAGGGTTTGTGGTAATGCTGCTAGGGTGAACAACAAACATTGGTGGAATATGTCCAGAGTTGTTAAGTTGTCGGAACATGCTTCCAACAGTAGCTCATACCGCAGTTCTCCTGATACTTCTGATGGTGATCACTTGAATGCTCCTTCACCATTGGGTTTGCGTAGGAGCATAAGACAACGTTCTGTTCCTGCTAGATTTTGCTAACTTGTTTCCTGATGGTGATCATTTGAATACCCCTCACCGTTGGGTTTCGGTAGGAGTGTAAGACAGCATATAGCACTAATTGTCATCCTCCCCCCCCCCCCCCCGGAATTCAGCTGGTGCATTGGATATAGCCTACAGGAGTGGTGTTTTTGCCTGGGCTGTATATGGACACCCCTGAGTCTGGAGCCTTGTGCATTGGTTATGGTGTCTGCTGTGTGATACTGACACCAAAAAGGTTGTTTGGTGAACTTTGTAGATGTTGCCCTTTTTTGTATATATTTATTTAATATTTTCCTTTGAGCAGTTTTCTTATTTTCACAACCGGAGTCCTCCAATTAAGAAACCGATCGCATAATCTCTAATTATGCTCCTCGGCGGCCGCCGTAACTGTTTTGGGGGTATTTAAAGGAACCACGCCCTGCCGCTCCTTGCAGATTATTCCAGCGGCTTCCAGGACGAGTTCTCTGCTTGCGCCTTCACCGTTAAAGTATTTTCCTGTCCGGTAAGGTTTCCAGTTCCGATTCTCAGAGCGCATTTCAGGTAGGAGACTTCGTTTTCATTAGCGCTCCACTTTATTCCAGGAATTCCATGAGCTCGAGTGTTTATATTTCCACAGAGTGCTTGCATCTGCTTAAAGTCATCCAACGAATCTCTTGACATGTTTTCTTTTTCAAAAGCACTATTATTTTACAAAAGACTTTGAGATTTTCACAGAGTGCTTGCATCTTCTTAAAGTCATCTAACGAATCTCTTGACAGGTTTTCTTTTTCAAAAGCGCTTTTATTTTACAAAAGACTTTGCGAGCACTTCGCTTTAGACATTTTGGCATATAAATAGTTCATTTGCATTTGACTTCAGTGGGAAATGCGCAAAGGGTAATTTGAGCCCAAGGATTTTATAACAGGACAAAATTATCTTCTGCGAGCAAAACTTATTGCAATAAATAACAGTATGATGTATAAAGATTAGTGAAAAACATGCTTCTAACCATGAACAGTAAGCCTCAAACCAGGAACAGTTAAGCATATGGTATGCATGTTTTGATTGCCCATTTGAACTTTGGTGTTACAAACTCTTATATGAACAGTACCAAGTTGCGCACAGTTATTTTATTAGTGTTCTTCAATGATATTAAGTGCTTAACTTAAAGGTTACAACTAACCCTTGGCAGTGGATATTCCGAACTTCTTATCAGAGAAAGAGATATGTTGGGACTTTTCAACCAATTTGAGACTGCTAATCACTATTACAGAACATATGGTATTTTCCTTTACAGATAATTATGAGAACTGTGTTTATTGAACATATTATGCATGTATAGCTTATATCTTTGGAGACAGGTAAAAGATTACCAACTCAACTGTACATTACGTCTGTTCCAGATCTCGCTCCCCGCAGTACCCTTCCTAATTCCCTTCCCCCATCTGGCCATCTTGAAACTCTGGTGTTATTAAGCGCAGAGTCAAGGCTGCCTGAAGGTGGGCTTCTTGAGGGTACTGCTCCTGAGGAACCTGGTCTGACAGAATAATCTGCCCACGAAATTTGTTCCTCCCGAGCAGTATCGCCAAGATGGCCACATTAGACGATATTTGTAAAATGTTAGGGAACATGCAGAAAGAATTAACAGCCGCAAGACTAGAGACAGCTACTTTGGCTAGTCGAGTATCACAGATACATAGTCAGCTTCCTACTAGTGTTACTACAACTCCTACAACCGGAATGGCAATATCTGCAGGTCCTACTCACAACAGTTTCAGTAACCGTTCCATCTACTGTGCCCCTAGCCTCTCCTGAAAGGTTTGCAGGAGACCCAAGCAAATTTCAAACCTTCCTGACGCAAATTCAATTACACTTCATGGTTAAACCGGCGTCCTTCCCAGACGCACAATCCCGGTTAGCATTCCTCATTTCGTACTTGAGTGGTGATGCAGCCATGTGGGCTGTACCCTTGGTGAATGCAGATGATCCTTTACTATATAACTGGTCAGCCTTTAAAACCGAGTTTGAGAAAGTTTTTGATAGGCGCACGATTACTGGCTCAGCCGACCGTGAGCTCCTTGAACTCAAACAAGGGAATAAAGACTTAATTAGCTACTTGACCCAATTTAATCGACTTATTGCTGAGACCAATTGGCCTGAGGAAAAGAGATCAGCGCTCTCTTACCAAGGTCTAAAGGATGACCTCAAAGACTTAATTGCCCCGATAGATCCTCAACCTCGGGATTGTGCGGAACTCATTTCCCTAACTCTGCGTTTGGATCATCGTTTAGCGGAAAGAAAAGGTGATAGACGAAAACTAGATTTTTTAAATTCAATACGTTCTAGAGAGAGAGTTACTCCACCTGTTTCTGACCACGGTGAACCAATGGAAATCGGAGGCTTAAGAAAACCGCTATCTCAAGAAGAAAAGGATGCAAGACGCAAGTCAGGCTTGTGTCTATACTGTGGAAAAAAGGGACATTTTGTTAGAGAATGCCCAATAAAACCCAGGGAGTTAAGTCAATAACAACAGCTGTTTCCAAACAGGAAAACTAGGAGGCTCGAGGAACAAACAGGGGACTTCCTCGAGTAGGTCTCATGCTTCCTCTGATCAATTAATAGCTAACACTCTTCAAAGCACGGCCCCACATCTGAATCTGAATGTCTCTTTTGTCATACCTGGTATTCCTGAGATTGATGCAATGGTAATGGTAGACTCTGGAGCCACCGGGAATTTTATTGATGTCACTTTCTGTTCAAAGCTACAAATACCCACCATCAAGAAAGATAAACCAGAATCCGTACTTGCAGTAGATGGTTCACTACTTACCTCTGGGTTAATCACTCATACCACAGTAATTCTAACCATGATCATTCCCTCTCCTGAACATAACCATACAGAGGATCTCTGTTTTGATTTATTTGACGCACCACAGTTCGGAGTTATTCTTGGAATGCCCTGGTTAACCCAACATAATCCCACCATAGATTGAGCCAAATGAAGTCTTACCTTTAATTCAGATTGGTGTCATCAGGAATGTCTTTCATCCTCAACAAGTCCAAAAAAGGAAATTTAAACCACAAAAGAATAAACAACTGGGGCACATTTTATAGCCACTGCCGCAGAACAAGATATAGAACTACCTCCTCAATACTCCTCTTGGTGATGTCTTCAGTGAAAAAAGCGCAGAAATGTTACCACCACATCGTGATTATGACTGTGAAATAGAACTGATTCCTGGGGCTAAAATACCTTGCAGTAGGATATATGCTCTTACTGAAGTAGAAAATCAGCACCTGCGAAAGTATCTAGATAAATTCCTGAAAAATTGATTTATCAGACCTTCAAGATTGCCTGCTGGTTCCCCTCTTTTCTTCGTACCGAAAGCGAATGGTGAGCTTATCGCGTGCATAGATTATAGAGCACTGAACAACATCATGGTGAAAAACAGATACCCCTTGCCGCTCATTCCGGTACTCCTAGATCAAGTACGAACTGCACAAATATATACCAAATTAGACTTAAGAGGGGCTTACCATCTAGTCAGAGTTTGTCCAGGAGACGAATGGAAAACGGCCTTCCATACGAGGTATGGTCTTTTTGAATATTGTGTAATGCCATTCGGGTTATGCAATGCCCCCACGGCTTTTCAATTCTTTTTAAATTACGTCTTAAGAGAATATCTGGACAGGTTTGTGATCGTCTACATCGACGACATTCTTATTTACTCCAACTCACATACAGAACATGAGCTCCATGTAAAAACCATCTTAACCACTCTGAGGAAACATGGGCTCCATTGTAAACTCCCTAAGTGTGAGTTCCACGTTACCAAAGTAGAATTCCTAGGTTTTATCATCTCCCCTCAAGGAATCACCATGGCAGACCGAAAGGTACAAGCCATTCAGGATTGGCCCGAACCAAAGTCCATCAAGGATATACAAAGATTTTTTGGTTTTGCCAATTTTTATCGGCGGTTTATTCAAGGTTTTTCCACCAGGGCAACCCCATTAACAAAGTTATTGCAAAAAGGGCTTGCTTTTCAATGGACCTTTGAAGCAAAAGAGGCTTTTCAAGATTTAAAGAATGCCTTCATGACAGCCCCAGTCTTGAAACACCCAGATTTGTCAAAACCCTTCATTGTGGAAGCTGATGCTTCTAATACTGCCATTGGAGCTATACTATCTCAACGGGAAGAAGAAACCAATCATCTCCATCCAGTAGGCTTCTTATCAAAAAAATACTTACCAGCAGAGAGAAACTATACAATAGCTGAAAAAGAATTGTTGGCCATACGATTGACATTTAAAGAATGGTGACATTATTTGTTAGGAGCACACCATCCTATTACAGTATATACAGATCACCGCAATTTACAGTTTTTACGCTGCGCAAAAGCCTTAACCCCTTGGCAATTAAGATGGACTCTTTTTTTTGCTGAGTTCGATTTTACCATAACATTCAGACCTGGTAGTGCCAATAAAAAAGCGGATTCCCTTTCTCGCTATGATGAAACGATGCAACCTGATCAACAGCAGGAGGTGAGGTCCATAATACCCAGTGATCATATCATCGGAATAACAATGTCCTGACAATTTTTTAATGAGCTCAGAAATGTCATGCCAATTCACAAGATACTGACTTGGAAGGAATTGGATAAACAAAGGTCAATGATTGATGGGCTTCCATTTCAAGGTCATTTGCTTTATGTCCCAAAGAAAAAATTGCAGAAACGAGTGTTACTCTGGTGCCACACTCATCCATTAGCAGGTCACCCTCGATGCACTAAAACCTTGGATCTGGTAAGAAGAAATTTCTGGTGGCCCAGTTGGAAAAAAGATGTCCTTACTTATGTCAAAAACTGCGAGACTTGCATAAGAGCAAAAACAGATCATTCACCCAAGAAAGGTCTTTTATTACCCCTACCAACACCAACTCATGTATGGGAAGACATTTCTTTAGACTTCATTACCAATTTGCCAAAGGACCATGAAAAAACAGTTATTTTAGTTGTGATTGATCGTTTATCAAAAATGGCGCATTTTATAGCATGTAAAAAATTACCAACAGCAACAACTCTAGTGGAATTGTTATTATATCACATAGTGAGACTTCATGGATTACCACGATCCATAACAACCGATCGTGGTTCTCAATTCACTTCCAAATTATGGAAAGAATGGTCTAGTGCCTTGCAAATTCAAAGCAATTTATCCACGAGTTTCCACCCCGAATCAGACGGGCAAACCGAACGAGTTAATCAAATACTTAAACAATATCTTCAGTGTTATTTAGCTCATTCACAAGCCTCTTGGGTGGATTTGTTATGGGAAGCTGAATTTGCTTATAATAATCTGATGCATACTTCAACTAAAATGTCACCATTCTTTGCCACACATGGATGGAATCCAAGATTTTTGCCTTTACTAAATCAAACTACTACACGAATTCCTCATGTAACATCCAAACTACAACAAATGAAGAAACTAATGTTATCACTTCAACAGAATGTAAATAAGGCCAAATTAACGTACAAAAAATTTGCTGACAGGAAACGACGACCTGGCCCCATATACCATCCAGGAGACAAAGTATGGTTGTCTGCTAAAAATCTGCAATTTAAACAAAAGTATCCTTTCCACCCATGATTTATAGGACCATTTAAAATTCTCAAATGTATAAATCCAGTATCTTTCAAATTACAACTCCCTCTTTCAAAGAGAATTCATCAGGTGTTTCACACCTCATTGCTAAAACCAGCCACAACTATGTTTCGCTCAAAACCCCCTCCAGTTATAGTTGGAGATCAATTAGAGTACAAAGTACAACGAATTAAAGACAGTAAATAAAAAAATGGCAAACTATGGTATTTGATCTCCTGGAAAGGGTACGGCCCTGAAGAAGACTCATGGGAACCCAAGGAAGCAATTCATGCTCCAAGATTACTGCGTCTCTTTCACAAAAAACATCCGGAGGCACCTCATTCTTGAGTTGTATGTCCATTTTCGATGGGGAGGACTGTCATACCCCCCCCCCCCCCCGGAATCCAGCTGGCGCATTGGATATAGCCTACAGGAGTGGTGCTTTTGCCTGGGCTTTATATGGACACCCTTGTGTCTGGAGCCTTGTGCATTGGTTATGGTGTCTGCTGTGTGATACTGACACCAAAAAGGTTGTTTGGTGAACTCTTGTAGATGTTGCCCTTTTTTGTTTATATTTATTTAATATTTTCCTTTGAGCAGTTTTCTTATTTTCACAACCGGAGTCCTCCAATTAGGAAACCGATTGCATACTCTCTAATTATGCTCCTCGGCGGCCGCCGTAACTGTTCTGGGGGTATTTAAAGGAACCACGCGCTGCCGCTCCTTGCAGATTATTCCAGCGGCTTCCAGGACGAGTTCTCTGCTTGCGCCTTCCCCGGTAAAGTATTTTCCTGTCCGGTAAGGTTTCCAGTTCCGATTCTCAGAGCGCATATCAGGTAGGAGACTTCGTTTTCATTAGCGCTCCACTTTATTCCAGGAATTGCATGAGCTCGAGTGTTTATATTTTCACAGAGTGCTTGCATCTGCTTAAAGTCCTCCAACGAATCTCTTGACAGGTTTTCTTTTTCAAAAGCACTATTATTTTACAAAAGACTTTGAGATTTTCACAGAGTGCTTGCATCTGCTTAAAGCCATCCAACGAATCTCTTGACAGGTTTTCTTTTTCAAAAGCGCTTTTATTTTACAAAAGACTTTGAGAGCTCTTTGCTTTAGACATTTTGGCATATAAATAGTTCATTTGCATTTGACTTCAGTGGGAAATGTGCAAAGGGTAATTTGAGCCCAAGGATTTTATAACAGGACAAAATTATCTTCTGCGAGCAAAACTTATTAGAGGCAATAAATAACAGTATGATGTATAAAGATTAGTGAAAAACATGCTTCTAACCATGAACAGTAAGCCTCAAACCAGGAACAGTTAAGCATATGGTATGCATGTTTTGATTGCCCATTTGAACTTTGGTGTTACAAACTCTTATATGAACAGTACCAAGTTGCGCACAGTTATTTTATTAGTGTTCTTCAATGATATTAAGTGCTTAACTTAAAGGTTACAACTAACCCTTGGCAGTGGATATTCCGAACTTCTTATCAGAGAAAGAGATATGTTGGGACTTTTCAACCAATTTGAGACTGCTAATCACTATTACAGAACATATGGTATTTTCCTTTACAGATAATTATGAGAACTGTGTGTATTGAACATATTATGCATGTATAGCTTATATTTTTGGAGACAAGTAAAAGATTACCAACTCAACTGTACATTACGTCTGTTCCAGATCTCCCTCCCCGCAGTACCCTTTCTAATTCCCTTCCCCCCATCTGGCCATCTTGAAACTCTGGTGTTATTAAGCGCAGAGTCAAGGCTGCCTGAAGGTGGGCTTCTTGAGGGTACTGCTCCTGAGGAACCTGGTCTGACACTAATACACAGTGGGCCCCAGGGGGGGACCAAACCATATACTAAGAAAGTGGTATAAGTACCACGACTCGAGTCAGGACAATGTCGAGAGGACGTAGAATTGCTGGCACCCCAAGGAACCACCCAAGGTGAGTAGATAGGGACCCCACAGAGAGCGTGTGCAGTGTGTGAACAGCTTTGAGTCCTCTGCAGTCAACACAAAACCTCATCTCTCTCTTAACACCCTGGGTGTGAGGTTTTGGTACCAAGACCACTGAACTAGCCCAAGGGCTATCTGAGGGCTCAATTACTCCCAACTCCAGCATCTTTTGGACCTCTGTCCTGATGCAATCTCTGACATGGTCAGACTGCCTGTAGAATTTATTCTTCACAGGCAGACTCTTACCAGTGACCACTTCATGGGTACATCAGGTGGTTTGACTGGGTGTCAAAGAAAACATGTGCTTGAATTTATTGAGGACCTTCCGGTAATCAATCTGCTGTTGATTAGTGAGGCTGCCTGCCAAAGCTACACCATCAACTGACCCATCACCAGGGTTTTGTGATAGGAGATCAGGGAGAGGGTCACTCTCTTCCTCCTGTCCCTCATCAGTTGCCATGAGCAAGCCCATGTCAGCCATGTCTACAATAGGTTTGAGCCTGTTCACATGGAGCACCATGTGGGGGCTCCTGGGAGTGCCAAGGTCCACCAAGTAGGTGACCTCACCTTTTTGCTCAATGATAGTGTGGGGTCCACTCCACTTATCTTAGAGAGCTGCTGGGGCCAAAGGCTCCAACACCCACACCTTCTGGCCTGGCTGGTAAACAGTCAGGACAGACTTTTGGTCATGCCAAGCTTTTTGCAATTCTTGACTGGCCTCCAGGTTTTTACTTGCCTTCTTCATGTACTCAGCCATCCTGGAGCGGAGACCAAGTCCATAGTCCACTATGTCTTGTTTGGGAGGTTTGAGAGGTAACTCCCATCCCTCCTTCACCAAACATAAGGAACCCCTAACTGGATGCTCAAACAGAAGTTTGAAAGGGCTGTAGCCAACCCCCTTCTGTTGGACCTCTCTGTAGGCAAAGAGAAGGCAGGGCAGAAAGACATCCCATTTTCGTATAAGCTTTTCTGGGAGGCCCATGATCATGCCCTTCAGGGTTTTGTTGAATCTCTCAACTTACCCATTGCATTGTGGATGATAGGGGGTGTTGAATTTGTAATTTACACCGCACTCCTTCCACATTGCAGTGATATAACTTGACATGAAGTTTGTACCTCTGTCATTTAAAACCTCATTAGGGAATCCCACCCTGGAAAAAATTCCCAAGAGGGCCCTTGCCCCCACAGGATCTGTAGTGGTCCTAAGGGGAATTGCTTCTGGGTACCTAGTGGCATGGTCCACCAACACTAGAATATAACTGTGCTGGGATGCCGTAGGAGGGTTCATGGGACAAATTATGTCAATCTCAACCCTCTGAAAGGAAGGGAACCCCCACCATTGGAAGTGGCATCAGGGGGGCCTTTGTGGTGCCACCTGTCTTACCACTGGCTTGGCATGTGGCACAGGAGCGACAACACTCCTTGGTGTCCTCAGACATATGAGGCTCTGAAAGTGAGGGACAAGCTTGTCCCAAGTCTTACTTTGGCCTAAGTGTCCTGCCAGGGGAATGTCATGTGCTAGAGTGAGAAGGAAGCCCCTAAACTTCAGAGGTATAACCAACCTCCTGGTGGCACCAGGCTTGGGGTCTCTACCCTCTGAGTAAAGGAGTCCCTCATCCCAGTAGATCCTGTGAGACCCACTGACACTCCCAACAGCCTCAGCAGCAGCTTGCTGTCTGAGGGGTTCAAGAGAGGGGCAGGTTTGCAGCTCCAAGCTTAAGTCTGCCCTGGAAGGTTACCCCGTCCCCAAGAACTCAACCTGATGAGGCTCAAGTTTATCTGGGACAGTTCCTTCACAGGGACTAGGATCATCTCCCTCAAGAGTCTGATCCTCACTGTGAGTCTGAGGGGAAGACACAGCCTTACCCCTCCTGCTCCTTCTCTTGGAAGGCACCTGGTCCATTGTTCCAGGATCCAGGGCCTGTTCAGTGGTTGTCAGTTTGGCATGTGACCTAGTCACTGCAAACACATCTGCAGAGATGCTCAACATTGCAGCATGAGTCCTGAATTCCGCATCAGCCCAAGCTGAAGTTTCTAAATCATTGCCCAACAAACAATCTACCGGTTGGTCTGAACTTACCACAGCCTTTTTAGGGCCAGTTACCCCTCCCCAGCTGAAATTAACAACTGCCAAGGAATGGTCAGTAATGACATTGTTTGCATTTGTCACTTGGTACATTTCACCAAGTATGATCTGTCCAGGAGACACAAGTTTCTTAGTCACCATTGTGACACTGGCCCCTGTGTCCCTATAGTCCATTGCCTCTACTCCATTAATTAAAGCCTGTTGCCTGTACTTGCCCAGGTTACTGGGACTGACAAGTAAGGTGGCAAGATCTATGCCACCATCACAAATTAAAACAGGCTGAGCTGGAGTTCTGACTAAGCCAGAACCCAACTCAGAGCCCAAGGTTAACCACACTAATCCCTTGTTCCCGGTACCACCACTTGTACCTGTGCTAGGGGGAGCAGTTACCTTAGGGGCAGTGGTGATAGGAGTAGTTTCCTTGGCTTTTGGACAATCAGCATATTTTGTCCAATGGGCTTTTACCTTACAAAAGTAACACCAAGGTTTCTTTTCGCCTTTACCTTTGTTGGATTGTGACTCCCCCCAGATGCAGGTTTTTGGGGCCCTGATGTAGACTCTTTTTTGTCTTTACCCTTCTCCCCATCCTTATCTTGAGTTTTAGAATTTTGCTTCTTCTGGTCACCACTATTGTCCTGATTTTTCTGCTTCACCCTGACCCTGACCCATTTATCTGCCTTCTTTCCCAAACCTTGGGGAGAAGTCAGATCTGACTCCACCAGGTACTGATGCAATAGCTGATTTTGACAATTATTAAGGATCTGCTCCCTCATCATCAAATTGTACAATCGATCAAAATCATGCACTTTGCTGCCAAACAACCAACCTCCCACAGCCTTAATAGCACTATCCACAAAGTCTACCCAGTCCTGATTCTATGCCTTCTGGGTATCTCTGAACTTAATCCTGTACTGTTCAGTGGTTAAGCCAAACCCATCAAGGAGAGCACTCTTCAAAACCAAGTAATTGTCAGCATCCTCTTCTCTAACAATGAGGAGCTTATCTCTACCTTTGTCAGCAAAGGAGAGTCACAGGATAGCTGCCCACTGCTCTTGAGGGACCCTCTGAACTTTACAGGCCCTCTCTAAAGCAGTTATCCATTTGTGGATGTCATCCCTAACATGGTAGGGAGGGACAATTTTGCTCAGGTTCCTATTGTCAAAGGAATGTTCCTTACTTCTGGGGACACTGTTGCTGCCACCATGGGACTCTAGTCCCAATTTCTTCCTAGCCTTCTGAACTTCAAGGGACTCTCTGTCAAGGGCCAACTGCTCTTGCCTGAGCCTAAGCCTAGCTTTCTCAAGCTCAAGAAATTGGTACTCCCTATCTAAAGTGTTCCCTCCTTTACTAGAAATCGAGGTCCCTGCAGGTTGTCCTGAGGCAGTGGATTCTCTTGAGGAGGATCTAGACCTCCTCTGTCTACTCTGCACTCTCCCAGGAGGAACAAAGTGGGCACCTTCTGAGCCACCTGTAGTATCCTCTGGAAGGTCTGAGTTGTCCAGGTGGAAGCCATCAGGCTCCACCTGGTCAGGAGTTAGATTCTAGGTCAAAGAGGGGTTCCCCTCCTGCCCTATCATCGTTCCATGGCCCACCCACTCTGTCCTGTCATCTGACCCAGAGGCTTTGTTCAGGCCATCCAACAGTAACACCTCTACAAGGCGTTGAGTGTTGGCACTTCTCCCTGTCTTCACCTTTCTAGAGGCACCCAGGGCTTTCAGTTCTTGGAATGAAAGTTCACTGTATCTAGAAGGCAGAGAGCCACTGGCATCTCCTTTAGTATACATACTAAGTGAGGTGTGGTGTGGCACCTACCTAACCTAGTGGGAACTAAACTCTCTGAGGTTGGAGAAAGGGTGTACTAGACCCTTGAATTACCCAACCCTAAGTTCAGTAGAACTTACTTAATCTAAGCTTGTATTTATATGTGCCTAGTACTAGTGTTTTTTCAGTTAATCAATACAAAGATTTATTTGGTAAAACAATGTAGACTTGAATCCCAAATGCCGCCACCAATGTGAGAAGCTGGCCTGGTATATGATGTACACTAATGTAAGTGGGCACCTTGCACCAGTCCAGTCAACCCTTATGGTGATTTAAGAGGTCTCAGACAACCTTAGAAAGCTATCCAAGTGGTAGCTGTGAAGAGCAGCCTTCAGGCTTAGTCTTGAAGGAGTGTAAAGCAGCTTGTTTTACCAGAATGCAATCTTTTAGTATAGATTAAATTAAAAGAGAACCACACAGTAGTTATCAAAATATGTATTTATTATATAGCACTGTCTAGTATGCTACAGTATCTCCTACACGGAGATAGACACAAAGCACACAATACTTTAGCAAAGAAATCACAGTAAATAGCACTAATACACAGTGGGCCCGGGGGCAAACCATATACTAAGAAAGTGGTATAAGAACCACGACTCGAGTCAGCACAATGTCAAGAGGACGTAGAATTGCTGGGACCCCAACAAACCACCCAAGGTGAGTAGATAGGGACCCCACAGAGAGCATGTGCAGTGTGTGAACACGACAGCGTGCTCCGTACAAGTCTATGTGCAAGTCACGGTTGGAATTTTAAAGATTAGGGACCCTTCCCAGTCGACCTGAAGAAACCCTGTGGAAGACAGAAGGTTGGAGAGCCACCCCACCCGTGGATGTCGAGGTACCCAAATTACCTATCCCAGGGAAGCTGGGTGCATAGGTGTGAATTGGTGTCGGAAACCGCCATTCAAACCCAATGGAGGACGTCAGAAAAAGTGCGGCTGCTGGAAGAGGAGAAAGTGTCTGTGGGAATACAAACATGGATTCTTGAAGAGGAGTACCTGAAAGCAGAGGGGACAGAGTCTATGTCACATGGGAGTGACCAGGAGTCTTGGAAGACGAATGCCCTCCGATGTCGGGTGCTTCAGGATAGATGATGGTGACCTTGACTCTGCAGCTGTGAGGACCAGGCAATGCTGAGGATAACCAGGACCCGGATACGAGCTGTCCCACAAAGGATGTTGAGTGCTGGTAGGTCGGTGTCTGGCGGGAGCACCAACAAGCCTTGGCAAATGCAACCCATGCAGGAAGTCAAGAAGGTGCACGGTTGAGATCAGCAAGGTCCAGGAGACTCACAACAAGCAGGGGAGTCAGGGCAGTCCCCAAGCAATCAGGGGAGCTCAAGGAAAACAAATATGACCCTCAATTGGACCCAAAGGCTGGAGGCACAGGGATCAGAGAGGACCTCAAGCAGCTCACCAAAAGGAGCAGGCCACGGTGCCCACGAGGTGATAAGACTGAAGATCTTGATGGAGGAAGTTGCCGGAGGTTGGGGACATTTTGAGCCCAAAGCACTTGTTCCAAAGTTGCCAACAAGCATATGCACTTGCAAAAGTATGCAGTGCACAGGGGTTCGGTTAATGCAGCCTCCACGAGGGATTCTGACCTCAAACTTGGTGAGAGGGCAGCCCGATCCTCGGGAGCCGTAGATAACTATGACCTGTGTTGTTGAACCCTTAGGAGTCTGCAGGAGCTTGGGATCAGCAGACCAGTCAGCAGTGTTGCGGTGCCTGCATATGCAGGGAAGTGTCTCCTTCACTTCAAGGGAGATTATCTTCAAGTGTCTTGGATGCTCCACAGGTCCTGCATAGATCCAATATGGTGCACAGGCACAGACAAGGCAGCAGACTGAAAGGGAGACGAAGTCAGGCCCAAACGAAGTCCAGCGAAGTCCAGAGTGCCCAGATGGTAGAAGTGCAGTGATTTCAGTACTGAATCTTGTCTACAACGAATCCAGGGACCTACACCCAGGTAAGCCCTTAAGTACCCTAGGGAAAGGTCTGGGAAGATTCAAGGGACCCTCCCAGGGAAGGGTCTGGACAGGGGGGAGGTTACTCCCATGTCCTTTCTCCAGTTTCACGCCAGAACGGGAGTCAATGGCTCCCAGGACGGGTTTTTTTGTTTTTGTTCTTTTTTTATAAAGTTTTATATAGCGTGAACTTGACCCGAATCGGGTATCAGAGCGCTTTACATAGCACCAGTTGCGTTACATTAGGACACATTCATTTTTTTTTTTGTTAAGCCCGGGGAGATTAAGTGATTTGCCTAGAATCACAGGATGTTCAGCGTCATTGCCGAGACTCGAACTCAGTTCCCCAGATTCGAGGTCGACCGCCCTAGCCGTTAGGTCAACTCCTCTTCCCCAACTGGACTATGCACAGGGACAACAAATGTGCCTCTCATGCAGACTTTCAGGCGCTGGCCAGTGCACCCATCCAGCCCTAATATACAAAATCCTGTCTGGGAGGTGGTCACACCTCCCTGTGACGGGATGCCTATTGTTCTGCCTTCCCCTGCTAGAGCTTGGCTCAGCAGCAGGCGGGCAGGGATGTGTCTCTGGTCGGCAGCAACCATTTTGTGCTGTCCGGGCCTAGAAGTCTGGTACCGGGAACACCGAGAGCCTAACGGAGGGCTCTTCCAACATGTTTGATACCAAACATGTGAAGGAAGTGGCCCGATTAGGGTCACTCAGGTCACTAATGACCACCTCTCAGCCTTCCATACAAAATGAAGAGTCGGTCAGACAGTAGAGAATACAAACCAATAACTGTTTATTCAAGGTACACTCAGAGCGGAGCCCAGTCTGCCCAGTCGCTAGGAGTGCTGCAGAGGGACTGACATCAGCAAGCATAGAGATACATTATGTACATTTCAGAACCAATGAAGGCACGTCCACAATGGAATTTACCAAGCAGATGCAGCTAAACAATGAAGTACAGAGAATAATTTTCTACTACTCAAGGTCGCTCTGCCCGTGCCCGCCACTAGACAAGCGGGAGAAGGCCTCTATCTAGTGGGAAAGGTATGCGTAATAAGAACAGTGTATTCATTAGTGAAGTGAATCCCAGCCTCGGGGAAATTAAACTTAACTGAGGCCTCGTCCCAGAAATGATGAAGGATTAGTTTCGATTATAACTCAAAATGGCGCCCACATAGAAAATGGCGCAGCGAATGCTGACCTACATAGAACAATGCGCAAACATTAATTTTTCTATTCTAACAGACCCTCCTTTTAGCATGAGCTAAACATTTTCTAGCAATAGCAACAAAAAAAAACATACAAATCAATAAAACAGAAAATCATAGGTAAACACCTTAGGAACACTCCATACTATCAGCATCAGGAAGGGAGACTGTAAGGAGGGAAGAAGTCTTGAAAATTCCCTCATCTATATGCATTATGTCATCTATCTCTTTCTGTATCATGATAGCAGCATTGGTGTCATTAATCGTTAATTTCCTCTTAGGAGTGAGAAGAGCGGTGCAATAAGAACAACGGAAGGGAAGGCATTGAATAAGGGCACAACAAGACACCAATATCACTATTAAGTAAATAACCTTTTCAAGAATCCAGCCACAGCTGCCAAAGAGACCAAATCCAGTTCTCACTTTCCATTCCCTTGACATTGTCAAGAAAGTCTAAAATGTGTTGGGTAATATTCTTTTCCATATTTGTTATCCCTATAACACACTGATCTCCCACTACTGCGCATACACCACCACTCTTGGCTAAAATGAAATCAACAGCATATCTGGTTTGTTCCGTATATATTCGCATACTCTCCAACTGAGTAGTGATGTCGGGTAAAGCAGCCACAGTAGTATTAGATAAAATTTGGAGCTTGCACCCAAAAAATTCTCTGGCTTTCTCACCTGAGGCCTAGACGTACCACCCAAAGTGAAAATAGAGGAGAGGATGTATCCAAAGGTGATGCTATTACTATACTTATTAACCTCTATATCTGTCACCCCTTTGCAGAATTCCTTGGTCAATGTTCTTTTAATCCATCTTACTTTAGGCTTTGCACGTTTACAAGGTATACCCAAAGGCAGTACCATCCCAAGAGCCACATCATTTGCACCATTATGGGCATTAGAATAAGTCCCATTAGATAAAAAGAAAAACCCTGGGTGTGCATAAATCGGTCTATCATAATCCACTGCTGAATATCGGGAATTCGGCCCAAAGGTACTGGGGTCTTCTGAATTCACCAAAGGGAACGCGGTCTTATGCAGCACAATTCCTGAACAATTTGTGTACAACAAAGTATCAGTACTATTGATAATTGGACAACAAGCAGGATAATAGCCAGCTTCTCGGGGAATTGTCAATTCCTTGTAATGCCAACCCACCAAAGTTATATTCTCTTTCTCCATATAAAAATTATCACAATACGTACTATCATCGCAACCAGGATAACCCTCCCCAATGGCTTTCCATAATAAAGGCTTGGCCCTGCGTAACCAAAACCAAACACTCCTTTCACTTCTACAAAATCAGGTGGCTGAGTATATGTATAATTCACAAGTGATAAAGGGTATGCAGTCCGTAGACTAGTGACAGATTGAGTGGGGTAACAGGCCGTTCCTTCTCCAAAAAACCTCTTATGTGTCTCCAAGAAGCTGCTCTTCTGCTTCTTGTTGGGGAGATAACCTTACCCTTACTACATAAAGGTACACTTTGATCATTTTCCAAAACCCATGATACACCACATAATATGATTAAAAACAAAGGGCCATATGTATGAAGCTGTTTTGCGATCGCAAATACTGCGAATCGCAGAAAAACGGTGTTTGCAATCGCAAAACAGAGCCCCGCTATGTATGAGACACATCCCGACAGCCAATGTGCGAATCGCATAAATAGCGATTCGCAATAATTGCGAATAATACCATTTTGCGAATAATTTGCGAATTCACTAAATACATCAAAATCTAGCGAAATTCGCAATTGTTGTGTCCAGACTTAGCGAATTCGCTAAACGGAATGCATGAATAATTCTCAATTTGCGAATTCACGAAATTCGCAAAATAGAGAATCGCAATTACCACCAAGTCTGAGCAGGTGGTAACCAGGTGCAACCTATATAAAGAGACCCACAATGCAACTGATGTTTGCCACAATGTCAGGGCTGTACGTGATAGCCAGGAGGCTGCGACTCAGAGCTGCTGCACAGAGAAGGAGACGCCAGGAAAGGATCTTCAGAGCGCGCATAACCCTGCTCCAGCGGACTGAGGAGGAGATCCATACAAACTACAGGCTGGATGAAGAGAGCATCCTGGAATTAATAGCAGAGCTCACACCTATCCTTGAACACCCCACACGCAGGACACACACAATCCCCACCCACATACAGGTCCTGTGCTCACTCCACCTCTTGGCGTCAGGGAGCTTCCAGGGGGTGATAGCCACAGCAGGAGGGGTCTCACAGAGTGCATTGTCGCGCTTCTTCCACGCGTTCCTTGATGCCATGGTACAGAGGCTGCATAACCACATATTCTTCCCCAGCACACCACAGGCACTAGCCCAGACCAAGCAGGAGTTCTACCAAATTGCACAATTCCCCCACGTCATTGGATGCATAGATGGGACCCATGTCGCCATATCCCCCCTCCCAGAACGAGTATGTGTTCAGGAATCGCAAGTCCTACCATTCCCTGAACATACAGGTGGTGTGTAATGCCAGGCACATCATCACCGACATCGTCGCTAAATACCCAGGCAGCACCCACGACTCATTCATCTTCCGCCACAGTGGGATACACCGCCGACTCACAAGTGGGGAGTTTGGTGAGGGATACCTACTAGGTAATTGCATGTGATAGAAGGACACACTAGTAATGCATAGCAGTGGCAGGACAGTGTTCAACCTAATTTTTCTCGCCCCACAGGTGACAGTGCGTATGCGGTCCGGGACTACATACTCACTCCTTACCTTAATCCTGCCAACGCTGGGGAGCAGAGGTACAACAGTGCCCACATAGCAACCAGATGTACCATTGAGCGGACCTTCGGGATACTCAAGAGCCGGTTTCGATGCCTACATAAGAGTGGAGGGGCACTTCAATACAGCCCCCAGACCTGTTGCAAGATAGTGGTAGCGTGTGCCATGCTGCACAACATCGCCACCAGGAAGGGCACACCAGTGGAGCTCACTGAATCAGAATCATCAGATGAGGAGGGGCCAGCTCCTGGACGCATGCCGGCCGGAGTAATTGGTGCAGCTGCTGGGCGCCAGAGGCGAGATGAGATCACACAGAACTATTTCTAGGTAAGAAAAGATGACATAATGCCAAAGATCTAATACAGGACTGTGTTTAATTTCCCTTTGGACAGGATATTTATCGGCACACAGCCTGTGTGGCACACAATGTTTTGTCAAAAGTACCGCACATGTGTGATCCACAGTGCAAATTGACTCTTGACCAAGTGTCTGTGTGCACTGGGTTAATGCACCCATATCCATGCCTATGTGTGAGCGCCTCAACTGCGGCGCTGACGGGCTGTAGGCCCTCGCCGTGGGTGCACTGTGCCCTCTTCGCTTGTCTCAGCAGCCCTGCCGTGACGCACACTACGGCGCCTGTCCGGTGGGGGCGGTGGTGTAATGCTGCTCCTGCTGGATTGTGCGTCCTCGTCTGTTGGAGTGAGGACTCCTGGGCCAGCAGTGGCAGCTGCCCGCAGCTGATCCACAGCACATGTCACCTGTACCAGACCCCTGGCCACGTCCTGGCTGCAGTGTGACACCTCGTGCTGCATACTGATGCTGCGCCTTGACAGCACTGAGGTCGCTGAGGAGAGGTGGTTTACCGCCCTGGTGTAGAGGTCTAGGCGGGTGTGGAGGCGCTGCCTCTCCCTGCGCCTAGCAGCACGGTCCGCCCTTAGTTCAGCACAGAGTGCCTCCAGGGCACCCATCAGGCCCATGAAACCAACCCTGATTTGCCTCTGGATTGACCTTATGTTTTTTGCCTGCAGGCGCTGGACCTCCAACATGTGGCCCTCCAACCCTTGGAAGACTGTGTCGTCTCCTGTGAGTGCTGCACTAGTGGATGCACGTGGTGCCCTGCGCCTGGATGGGATTTGTGGAATTGGTTGTGCACGTGCACATGCACGGGGTTGTGGCTCTGACTGTCCCTGGACTGTTTGGACATTCACATCGGTGTCCTGGGATTCCTCCTCCAGTGGTGGCAATGGTGGCACTGCAATCCGCCTGCGGCGTATTGGTGGGATGACTGGGCTGCCCTCGTCTTCCTCTTCCTCCTCCTCCTCTTGCCCTGTTGCCTCTGGGCTGGGGGATTCATCCTCCCCTCCACTGATTGTTCCCTATGTTTCTGCTGGTGCTGTGGACATAAATGCACACATTAATTTACTGTCCTGCCTTGCATCTGTCATGCATTAAATATCACTGTTTGGAGTTACATGGGTCCTATCCATCTGTATTTTGACTTTCATGATGCACACATACTGTTTGAGCCTGGCTGGGTGTCATTGCTCCACTGTTAGGTGCATGTAACTACATCTCCCATAATGCATTGCTGTGTGTGCTTGTGTACCTGCACTGGAATTGTAGTTTTGTTGTGCCCCTGGGACTCTCCTGGGTGTGTGGGGGTAGTAGGGAGGTATCAGGGGTGTGATGGCATGCTTCTTACCTTGTCTTGGTTGTGTGTGGTCGGAGCTGTCCAGGTCTGACACACCCACTGCACTCTCCGGAAGCAGGGTCCCCTCAACCATTTCTTCGAGTGGAGTTGAAGCGGTGGCAGGTGGAGGTCCCCCACCGGTCTTGTTGGCCTCCTCCAGCCTGGTAGCAACCTTCTCCTTTGAGCGCGCGCGCATATCATACCAGCGCTTCTGTAGGTCTTTGACGCTGCGATGTGTGACGCCAATTGCGTTAATTTTGCGCTGGATGTCTGCCCATATCCTCCTCTTGCGTGTCTCTGGCACACGCAGGGACTTCTTGCCGAACAGGAGCTCATGGCTCACAACCATCTCCTGTATCAGAGCCTCCTGCTCACTTTCTGTGAACTTTGGCTTTCTGATTCTGGGTGTCTCCCCCTGCTGCTTGTCCTTGCTGGCCATGTCTCCACTCTCTCCAATGTGTGTATCACTGCAGTGATGCCTCAGCCTCTACTCCTGCTCTCTCACTCTGCTCCTGGAACTCAGGTGCAGCATGGGTAGTCACACTTCCTGGTTGTGATGTCATCAAGCTGCACCTGTGTCTCAGAATTGCCGTTTGCGATTTTCGCAATTTTGCGAAATTCGCAAAATAGAAAGTTCAATGCTAAATGAACGCTATTTGGGTAATCGCTATTCATTTAGCGAACTTTAGCGAATCGCTATTTTTTTGCGATTATTTGTTTACATACGGTTTTGCGTTTCTCAAATAGCGATTCGCTAAAATTCGCTATTTGAGAATCGCAAAAGGGGACTTTGATACATATGGCCCAAAATCACAAGGGCAACACATGTTAACTTTTGTTTGCGGGTCCACACCATATTGTGCTGGGCAACAGGAAGCACTGGCTGCTCTTCTTCAGCAACCATTCTACCAAAAGGATGCATAAAGAATTATGAAATGGGGGGGCCTAAATGCAAGAGAAATATGCAAGTTCCCAGTGTCCGTCAGAGCCTCACTGGTAGAGGCTCCTATTTTCCATCAATACGTTGGCACTCTTGAGCACCGGCGGTGGAGCTTGCTCTGTCCTAAGCTCGTATCCCACCTTGATCACAATGGTATACCTCCACGGTATACTTCGATCTATTCTGTCCAACGCTCAAACAGTGCACAAAGCTCCCGTCAACCTCTAACTAACTTTGTTGGTACTATAACGAAGTACACCCTAACTAACACAGTCCATCCCTAACTAATCATTCTTCTCTTTTGGTGCACCGTCTCTCAGCCGAGGGCGCAATTTGTACCTGGTACCCCGGGCACAGAATGATCAACAAATAAGGGCTCCTGGATAGCTCGTATTTCCGGAGGAACTGCTGCATTCAACACGTCATCATTTTCCTTATCTGTTTGCGTCCATGTCAGCTGGGCATCGCTGAAAGGGACAAACTGAGGCACCGTATTGCACTCAGAGTCCCCAATGCCGTCATTTACCCACTGGTCATAGGGCAGGGGCAGAGGGACCCGGCGACAATGGGTCGCATGGATCCAGTTCTTACGACCAGCGAGTTTCACTGCTAAGCTTGTTACCAAAAGGACTTGCTCCGGCCCCTTCCACCGCAGCTCCAAACTTTTCTTCCGCTGAAAATTCCTGATCAATATAAAATCTCCAGGCTGAATGTCATGGCCGGGTCCCTCTGGCATAGGAGGAAGGGAATCCTGGACCTGTTGGTGAATAGAATGTAAACTTTCTGTTAACTGGCCGAGATAGTCAAGTAACATAGGATACTCAATATCAGAAAAACGCAGAGGGCGCGGGATGCCCCAGACATTTGCCGGGCGTCCAAACACGACCTCATACGGTGACAATGCTGTTCTAGAATGTGCTGTCGTTCTTGTTGAGAAAAGTGCTAATGGCAAAGCATCTGGCCACTTTAACCCTGTTGTCTCCTGAATTTTCGCCAGTTTGAGCTTGAGAGTACCATTGTACTTCTCAACCAAACCTGCTTACTGTGGATGATTGGCAGCATGACATTTTTGCTTTATGTGCAGACCTTCACAAATCAATTGAATCACATTTGCATTAAAATGACTTCCGTTTTCAGTCCAGATCACTCGGGGCAAGCCGAAACGAGAAAAGAACTCCTTCAGGAGTACCTTTGCAGTCGTAATGGCCGTATTGTCTTTAGTGGGGTAAGCCTCGACCCATTTACTGAATGCACATACAGCCACCAAAACATACTTCAAATTATTGCATCCCTCCAACTCTATATAGTCCATTTGAAAGACCTCAAAAGGAAACGTGGGTGGTGCAAAGTTACCAGGGGGTGTAGGGGTACCTTTCCCAGGATTATGCATCATGCATGCCATGCAGTACTTCACTAAGTGTGCAGCTGTCTTAGAGATTTAATCATTCTGCCATATGGGATCTAACAATTTACAAATGCCTTTAGCACTAATATGAGCTGGACTGTGGGCCATAGTAACCACAGGAAGAACATATGCATCTGGCAACATCCATCTCTGTTTCCCTGATTTATCAATCCAACATCCTTCATCATTCAATTGTGCTGTACTTTCCTGCCACACCGCTAATTCTTCTATCGTGGCTTCACTTTGTATCTCCTTTTAACTTTTAAGAGTGTCTTCAAACATAACAACTTCAGGAACCCATCTAACTTGACCTGCTACAAACATTCTTTTCATTTTTGTCTGGGCCGTTTCCTTAGCTGTCTGATCTGCAAAAGCATTTCCTCTACCTATATCATCAGTAACCTTCCGGTGGGCGCTACACTTCACTATTGCCAATTTCTTGGGGAGAGTCAAAGCAGACAAAAGCCTCAATATAAGGTGTCCATGTCGGATTTTTGTGCCATGGGAAGTAAGGAACCCTCTCTCAGCCCAGAGTCGCCCAAAATTATGCGCGACGCCAAAGGCATACTGGCTGTCAGTATAGATAGTGACAACCAATCCCTCACGCAATTCACAAGCTTGAATAAGGGCAGCAGCTTGAGCTGACTGATAAGGGACTCATGAAGTCTCTACTACTGTACGCAGTGTGGTAATGGTATGAGCCACAGTTGTAGTGCCGTCTGGTAATTTGAAACAAGAGCCATCGACATATAGTTCCCCTTGTGGGTCAGATAGGGGAACTAGAGTCAAGTCTACCCGTCCTTTTGTCTCTTCTTCTGTCCGGAAGATACAGTCATGTTTGTCAACTTCATCACTCTCAGAAGGGAGGGGTAGTAATGTGGCTGGATTCAGAGTAGCACATCTTTTGATCGTGATATGTTTAGCAAACAATGTCAATTCATAGCCGTGAGACTTGCACTGGTAAGGTGCTGTGTCTTTGTCTTATTCAAAAGCATGTCCACAGCATGGGGTACCATGACTGTAAGATCAGTATCCAGTACAAGTTCAGCCGATTGTCTGATCAAAGTGGCCATGGCCGCGACCACTCTTAGACAACTCGGGGGGGCTCTCGTGAATGGATCAAGGACAGCAGAGAAATAAGCACACGGTCATTGCTTACCCCCAAATTTTTGTGCTAGAACAGAAAGTGCTCAACCAGCCATCTCATGGACATACAACACAAACGGTTTGCCATAATTAGGTGTGCCGAGTACAGGAGCCGAACAAAGTGCAGTTTTCAATTGCTCAAAAGACTGCTGACATTCTCTCGTCCAAGGCAAAGGCTCATGCACTTCTTTCGTCGTTAAGGCAAACAAGGGTTTGATTAGTAGGAAGTAGTTAGGTATCCACTGCCGACAGTAGGATGTGATACCTATAAAAGCGCGCACATCTTTCTGAGTCTGTGGAATAGGCATTTTAACAATGGTACTGATGCGCTCCGAGGTCAACCTCCTACCCTCCTTTGACAGTACGTGACCTAAGTAGGTGACCTCCTGTCGACAATACTGAAATTTAGAAAGAGAAACTTTATGCCCATGCTGAGCTAAATGTAGCAATAACTTAACTGTACTGTCTTTACAACTTTGTTCGGGATCAGAAGCAATAAGGAGATCGTCAACATACTGCACCAATACATTACCTGCGGGAAGCGACAAGGAATCCAACTGACCTTTTAATGCCTGGTTATAAATACTCGGACTCTCTGTATAGCCCTGAGGAGCGCAACAGAACCTAAAGCTCCTACCAGCTAGGGTGAACCCAAACAGATATCTGCTATCTGGATGAATAGGAATACTGAAGAACGCGTTTTTCAAATCAATGACAGAAAAGAATCTAGCGGTGGTAGGAATCATCGTCAAAAGTGTGGTAATATCTGGGACCACTGGAAACTGGGGAACCACAATTTTATTAACTTTGCGCAAGTCAATGACAAAAAGGTAAACATCTTCATGATCATCAGGGGAACTTGAGGGTATCCGTTTAAGAAGTGGAAGAATGGGACGATTACGAATATTAGCAGACGTCTCCTCAACAACTCCTTTGCGTATCAAATCCTGAATAATTTGCAAAAGGGCCTGTTCTCCCACCTGGGGTATTTTATACTGAGGAATACGAGGCAAAACAACATTGTCTTTAACCTGGATCAAAGCCGGTGAAATATGCAGCAGTCCCCCACCTGTATCACCCGTCGCCCATAGAGTGGATGGGATGTCATCAAATTCAATCGGAAGAGAATGAGCCAGACACTGTTTAGTTTTCACATTTGGGCCCATCGTCATATAAACACCATCCGGGAAACAATAAATAGTAGCATGCAATTTCTTCAACAAGTCCAAACCCATAAAATTCTCACCACAATTGGATGTCAACAAAAATGGAGAATCCATAGTAAAAGGACCAATAGTCAATGCAAAGGGTCTGGAAATGGGGCTCACAACCGGTACACATGAGCCTTTGCCTTGGACACCTGAATGTCAGCAGTCTTTTGAGCAATTGAAAACTGCGCTTTGTTCGGCTCCAGTACTTGGCACCCCTAATTACTGCAAACCGTTTGTGTTGTACGTGCATCAGATGGATGGTTGTGCGCTTTCTGTCCTAACACAAAAATTTGGAGATAAGCAACAGCCGTGTGCTTATTTCTCTGCTGTCCTTGATCCAGTCGCGAGAGCCCTCCCAAGTTGTCTAAGAGTGGTTGCCACCATGGTCACTTCGATCAGACAATCGGCTGGACTTCTACTGGATACTGACCTCACAGTCATGGTACCCCATGCTGTGGATACACTTCTGAATAAGACAAAGACACAGCACCTCACCAGTGCACGTCTTACTGGCTATGAATTGACATTATTTGCTAAACATATCACATATCACATATCACGCTCATCTTTCCCTTGCTGCCACGGACATTGCTGCTCTAACCGGGGACCAGGACTACGGGTCCCAGTACACCCTGCGGCTCTCCCGCCTACCGCCAACGAGGCTCACCTGGGTCAGGAGGCCCCTTTAAATTTTGAGCTCTCCCGCAGTGCGAAACGCTCATCTTTCCCTTGCTGCCACGGACATTGCTGCTCTAACTGGGGACCAGGACTACGGGTCCCAGTGCACCCTGCGGCTCTCCCGCCTGCCGCCAACGAGGCTCACCTGGGTCAGGAGGCCCTTTAAATTCTGAGCAGCTCTCCCGCAGCGCGGGACGCTCATCTTTCCCTTGCTGCCACGGACATTGCTGCTCTAACCGGGGACCAGGACTACGGGTCCCAGTGCACGCTGCGGCTCTCCCGCCTGCCGCCAACAAGGCTCACCTGGGTCTGGAGGCCCTTTAAATTCTGAACAGCTCTCCCGCAGTGCGGGACGCTCATCTTTCCCTTGCTGCCACGGACATTGCTGCTCTAACCGGGGACAAGGACTACGGGTCCCAGTGCACCCTGCGGCTCTCCCGCCTGCCGCCAATGAGGCTCACCTGGGTCAGGAGGCCCTTTAAATTCTGAGCAGCTCTCCCGCAGCGCGGAACGCTCATCTTTCCCTTGCTGCCATGGACATTGCTGCTCTAACCGGGGACCAGGACTACGGGTCCCAATGCACCCTGCGGCTCTCCCGCCTGCCGCCAACGAGGCTCACCTGGGTTAGGAGGCCCTTTAAATTCTGAGCAGCTCTCCCGCAGCGCAGGATGCTCATCTTTCCCTTGCTGCCACGGACATTGCTGCTCTAACCGGGGACCAGGACTATGGGTCCCAGTGCATCCTGCGACTCTCCCGCCTGCCGCCAACGAGGCTCACCTGGGTCAGGAGGCCCTTTAAATTCTGAGCAGCTCTCCTGCAGCATGAGATGCTCATCTTTCCCTTGCTGCCACGGACATTGCTGCTCTAACCGGGGACCAGGACTACGGGTCCCAGTGCACCCTGCGGCTCTCCCGCCTGCCGCCAACGAGGCTCACCTGGGTCAGGAGGCCCTTTAAATTCTGAGCAGCTCTCCCGCAGGGCGGGACGCTCATCTTTCCCTTGCTGCCACGGACATTGCTGCTCTAACCGGGGACCAGGACTACGGGTCCCAGTGCACCCTGTGGCTCTCCCGCCTGCCGCCAACGAGGCTCACCTGGGTCAGGAGGCCCTTTAAATTCTGAGCAGCACTCCCACAGCGTGGGATGCTCATCTTTCCCTTGCTGCCACGGACATTGCTGCTCTAACCGGGGACCAGGACTACGGGTCCCAGTGCACCCTGCGGCTCTCCCGCCTGCCGCCAACGAGGCTCACCTGGGTCAGGAGCACTGTTCCCAATAGCCTGCGCGCGCGCGCGCCCGCGCACAGAAGTCACCCCAAGCGCGCAGTGTGCTGTATTTAGCGCGCACATCCTGCGAGAACGCGAGCGGCGCGAAAAACTCTGGCTGTGGCTCTGGGTTTTGGGAGGGCACAGCTGCGGGGCTGATTGTGGGCCTTTGAGTTAGTATTCATGTTAATTGCAGCCCGTGCGCTGCAATTAACATGAATACTAACTCAAAGGCCCACAATCAGCCCCGCAGCTGTGCACTGTTAAGAAAAGAAAAACAGTGTCTCAAACACGGCGTGTGCTTTAGCACACGCTGTGTTTGAGACTGCTTTTCTTTTCTTAATTGTGCACAGCTGCGGGGCTGATTGTGACCCTTTGAGATAGTATTCTTGTGAACTGCAGCGCACACGGGCTGCAATTAACATGGATACTAACTCAAAAGCCCACAATCAGCCCCGCAGCTGTGCACTGTTAAGAAAAGAACAAGCATTGGCATAGCTAATAGGTCTCGCCTCTGGGACCTTATAAGTGTTTTGCCAGAGGTGTTTGGAAGTTTGGTAAGAGGAAACGAAAGGGTTGCAAACTTAACGTAAGGGGAGGGGCGCCCAGAAGACAAGTGGCTGACTTACCAATTGCATCACTGGGCCAATGCTCTTAACAGAAACAAACAATGCCAAAGTCAAAAGATCTGGCCTTGGCAAGCTGTGCATTTTTTTTATTCCAAGCATATGCCACACATTTAAAAAGTAAAAAAGACAATATGCTTTCACCACCTAACATGGCTGTCTTGGGTTTGTAACAACAAATGTATACTTATAAAACATCCCCTGGTGCCGCTGTTACTAAGATTTTTAAACAGCATTTTATTATTTGAGTCAAGGAAAAAACCACATAACTAATCAATCAAATCACAGGCAGTTACCATGTCACTTAACACTTTATAAAAAGCTTTAAAAAGTAAAGGGGCGCAGGCAAAAATAAATTGCCGGTACTTAAAAGTTATTATTAAAACTAAAACGCACTCTTGAACCAGCTGAGCAACTGAAGAGAAACGTTCAGCAGAAATGAAGGTGCACAGGCTTTGTGCAGTCAAAGTGAAGGAACCCAATGGGCAAAATGGGCTGACCCACTGTTGCATGCTGTGGTCGGTAGAGCAATGGATGAAGCCCGCTGATTAACAACCCCTTTGTGTATGTAAACTATGTATGCTGTTTGGGAGGAAAAAATACTCAGGCGAGACAGAAATTGGACAAAGACCAGACAAAAATAATCACTGGCAATATCAATACAACTAGCTTGCATTTTGAGTTCACAGCCAACACGACTAAACTTCTATGGGCTGGTCCAAGATATAATCAACACTGCAATCCAACGCTGTTCAAGTCAGACGCGGCACGGAGCAGAACCACCTCGTGAATTCAAACAGATTATGCATTATTTTTTTCGTTAGTTATCTATATCATTGCCAAGCACTGCAGAACGTACTTTATTTTCGCTAAAAAAACTTGGGTCCTGGTCCTGAGGAATAGCCATGCACCGGGATTGAAACTTCAATGGTTTAGAATATTCTTGGACGTGAAAGAGAATGTCTAGCCATAAGTAGGCTACACTATGCATTGTATTTTCCTCTGCCCCAGCCATTAATTGTGACTGCTATTTCAATACACTGTCTTTTCTATAAACAGTTTCACTTGTGGTGCTCAATATTATTTGTCACTGGTCACACACTGTAGTTTGTTCACTTTGGGAACCTCTGTACAAACGTATTTGAATTATTGAAGATCGAAACCAATAAATGATACATTTTCGTTGTCTGTGCAATCACTTTTCACTGTGGTCCTATTCCAAACATTTAATGGTTGTTCAGTTTTTGTATTCACTCAGACGAGTCCAACTTCTCAGCTTGAGATACACGAGTGACTCTCACAGGCCCTCCACTAAGTAAAGTTTAGATATGGCCTTTAATATCTGCCGATACAATACGACAGTTTTTCCAAAAACAGGGTCAGCGGGCTTCACCCATTGATCTAGCAAAAAAAACGGGGAAATGGACCAACCCACAGTAACCACTGGCTGCTTTCAAATTGGGGGACTGCACACAATGTTCGCATTTACCTAAAAACAGTTCCTTTCTCTACAGAGAAAGCTTGTTTTAAGTGTGCGTTTTATCATTCATATTAACTTTAAATACTGGCTATTCATTTTGCCAGCAGCTTTGGAGCCTACCTAGATGGCATTTTTCCCATTGCTTCTGTATATTTGCTGTTAGTGTTAAAGTGACATTGTAAAATGGTAGTTCCATCTAGCATGAGTGGTCATCTATTCAAGCTTGAAAAGTATCAGATAATCTTCAAGTGTCCATAAAAATGCACAATTCAAACTATATAAATTGCACAAGTTCAAACTACATTTGACTAAGCAAGGTGGACAATTAAAATTGGAACATTTACAGACTCAGTGGAAGTTTATAGGCCACTAAATGACAGCCTAAAGTCGAGATAACTAAACCCTTTACAGTAATAGGAATGTGTCTGGGAACTGAGAATACAAATACAAACGGCTGGAATGGTCAGATTGATGAGTAGCCAAAATTTGCTGTGGCACCTACTTTAATAACACTGCCAGAACTGCCATTTTAGATCCTGAGCCAGTAATTAGCCTACCCTTTCACCTGATCAGAGGAATATAGCAACAAAAGGCCTGAAAGACACGAGAGAAGAAACGTGCATAAAGAAAACAAAGTAGGATTCGCCAATTGTTTTCCCTTCCCCATGAAGGTGCGGTCATTAAAATAACAGGCCACACCTATAATTTTCTATGACTTCAACAAGGCATAAATGGAACTGCTTCAGATGCTGCCTATGATGCGTACACCAAAAACCAAGTCACTCGCACCTCATTCCTAGCATCTGATGGCAAGGAACTAGGGATCTGAAAGCAGCACAGTAATTGTAATTTATCACTAAAATAAGGGCTCACAAAACACCAGCTTGGTACAATACCACAATAGGTGCCTTTGGGCCACTGAAATACGAGTGAGCTTAGCTTTCCAGTAAATCTACGAAGTGCCAAAAGTAAAGACTGCGTGTAGTGTTGGGATCTTGGCGACAGTTGCTAAAGAGTAAAATGCTACGATAAGTATGCTACAAGCAATAATGCCCATGTGAGACAGCACGATGTGCAATCAATCGGCCAGAATGGAATAACTTCCTTTAATGGAGCTTGAAGTCTGTCATTGGCACCTATTTGCAATGACTGATGCCACCGTAGGGTGCACATTCACATTAAAAAGTAAATATATTTGCTGCCCTTAAATACCCTGCACATATGATCTATGCATTAGATTGGCGTGTATGGGGAGGGTTTGGGTTAAAGGACCCAATGCACAAAACGTGTTTGCATAAATGTATTTATATAGCGCTTGACGAGGCAACAGTGATATTGTACGTCTAATCGGTAGCGCACTGCAATTGAAAACTGTTTCAAACTGGACCATGGTGTCTCCTGAGGAAGGAACGTCCGTGCCTTGCTAAAACAAGAAGCGCAAGTAAAAAGGAGACGGAGAGGGCGGAGCGAGTGAGTGGCCGGGACGTGTGGGCGAGGAGAGAGGCGCGCACGTGTGCTTGGGAGAGCAGTCTGCTCATTTTCAAGCACTGCACTCGTGCTTGTGGCGCGCCCCTGCTCGCTCCCGCAAGGTGGATGCCGCCACAAGCACGAGTGTGTGCTTGAAAATGAGCAGAGCGACGGCTCAAAGCCCTCCTAAGCAGCGCATGCGCGCTGCGTAGGCGAGACCTAAAAACAGTGTCTCAAACACGGCGTGTGCTTTAGCACACGCTGTGTTTGAGACTGCTTTTCTTTTCTTAATTGTGCACAGCTGCGGGCTGTTTGTGACCCTTTGAGATAGTATTCTTGTGAACTGCAGCGCACACGGGCTGCAATTAACATGAATACTAACTCAAAGGCCCACAATCAGCCCCGTAGCTGTGAACTTAACCCAAATGTATGAAGTTAATGATACTGGCATGGGGCATGCCTCTGGCCATGAAGGGTTTTCTGAATAATCCTAGTTTGTAATGGCAGTCTGTAAGAAAGGGCAAAAGCAAGCACCACATAGGAGGTAAAGAGGGAGAAAAAGTGAGTGGAATCACGTAATAAAGTCTCAAATGGACCACAGTTAAAGCAGTGCACATGAGGTGGACACCACTGACCTGCAGGAGGGGTTTTAGATCAATTCACTTAAAGAATCTCCTGTTGAATTATGGATGCAAGGCAAACATGTATAAGAATATAAGACACAGCATCATGTATCTTGCATCACTTTACATGAATAGTGCACAAATTCACAACGCTGTCATCACCATTTCTAAAGGTGGGCAAAAAATTCTGCTTCACAGAGCCTGGTGGACACCACAGATAGATACAGCAACTTAAAGGTGGATGAAGTCATGGAATTGTGAAACATAAGGGCAGAATATTGGTTGGAAGGCTTAGATTGGTGATACAGGGCATTTTAAGAAAGGTCAACTTGTCTCCCATCTTGGACACTTCACAGCCAGAACTAAGTTCTAAATGGGCTTTGCAGACAGAAGTGGCAAATATTGTGAAAACCTGAAATAAAAATTTACAAAAATAAAACAATAAAGAATTGTGCGGTAATTGGGGAAGCATCAGGCCTATAATATGTTCAGCTGCAGCAGTGACTGGCTTCATGGCCAGTTTCCTATTGCGGTCTTATTGCAACAACTGGGCAACAAAGGTGGGGATGGATGTTATTACAGATAGTGAGTGATGCCCCCATCTACATGCCACACTTACTAAAGCCAAAAAGGATCCATAAATAAGTGAACAAGAAGCACACACTCCATCCATGCAAGGTAAATGCCTAACCCCAAAGCGTACAAAGAAGGGAAGGGACAGACTGCTTGGCCACAGCCCGGCTCTGTGAAGCAGAATTTTCAGCACAGACCTCTCATCACTGTACCCCACTCAGCAGTTATTAAATATGATAGATTGATCAATCCAAATAACTGACTAACATCGCCACCACTCAAATTACTTTCTTATTTCACTATACTAATTCAACACCAATCCTTATGGGTTTCAGAGTAGTGTGCTACTCGCCAAAAAAAGCGCTTCAAAACCCCATCAGGGGTAGCAAGCACTATATAAATACAAACCTCTTTCCCTCTTCTATCCCGCCACCTACCCTTCTCTATCCAAATAACTGAATAACATATCCACCAGTCGAATTACTTCATATTTCACTATACTAATTTTCAACACTAATACTTTATGGGTTCGGGAGTAGCGTGCTACTCGCCAGAAAAGCGCTTCAACACCCATCAGGGGTAACAGGTGCTATATGAATGCAAACCTTTCTTCCCCTTCTATCCCTCCGCTATCCTTCTCACTCCAAATAACTGACTAATATGTGTGGAAATGCAGCGTCTTTTCATTTTTTGAAGCAAAGGTTTGGAGGGATATTTGGCACTGCACACACGTGCGGTCTGGTTCCTGGCGCACATAGCCATGGCTGCAGCGCACAGAGACCCTACACTGCCGCACACAGAGGAAAAAAATTAGAGGGAACATTGGTCAGGAGGCCATTTAAATTCTGAGCAGCTCTTCCGCAGCGCGGGACGCTCATCTTTCCCTTGCTGCCACTGACATTGCTGCTCTAACCGGGGACCAGGACTACGGGTCCCAGTGCACCCTGCGGCTCTCCTGCCTGCCGCCTACGAGGCTCACCTGGGTCAGGAGGCCCTTTGAATTCTGAGCAGCTCTCCCGCAACGCTTAGAATAAAAGGGTATTATCATAGTGAGCGGGCGTGTAGCAACTTAAGGTGTATATTGCTATACCCCACACTGTGTTGAAATGCAGAAGGGAGAATAGCTTGTTAGTTATGTGTTGAATCATCAATGGATTTACTGGTTGGCGACCACCATGAGATTGGCGCTACCTCCGTTAATGGAAAAGGAAAATTGGGGGCCATTTTGAAGTGGATGGAAGGAATGGGGGCCATTTTGGAGTGGAGTAAAAGTCACACAAAGGCCTCTTTATCACCTACGGAATGGTATCCGCAGTATGTAATATAACATGTAATGTGTACCTTAATGTACAGTTTCCAGTAAAGGTCAAGAGGTGTCAATGATGCAGTAATAAGATACCATTCCAAGAGAGTTTTAAGTGCGTAAAGCGCTCCAAGGAATGTCCTCACTCAGTCCTTGTGTGTCAGAAGACAGACGATGCACCCATCTTTGTTCTTTGTGAAACAGAGCGTCTTTGCTGATTTTAGTGAATGTTTCAAGAATCACCCAACGAAAAGAGTCTGGTAAATGTTGGGTGTTAGAGAAATGTGTGCTCATTTTGGTATTCACTTTTTGACACCGAAAATTACTGCCATGTTCCGTGATTCTCACTTTGACCGGACGTGTGGTCATCCCTATGTATCTGAGATTACAAGGGCACGTAATCATATAAATGCAATTTGTCGTATTACAATTAGTGTGCTTACGCAATTCCCATGTGAAGGTTGGATTGAAGATGATATTCTTAGTCACCGCTGTGAGGGCGCACACTGTGCAAGTGCTGCACGGATAGTGACCCTGAACAGGCGGAAGGTCCCATAACTGTCTTTGTGTGTTAACAGTTCGTGTCGTGGGCCTGGTGTGGATCAGTATGTCTTTCAGATTCCGTGATCATTTGAAAGCAAAGCGTGGTTGTTCAAGGGTCATGCTCCCAGTGTTTAATATGCCCCAATGTTTCTTGATAACGTTTTTATCCTATTGGAGGCTGGAGTGTATGTCGTTACACATGTCAAGATCTCTGTTTGTGCTTCTTCTCTAGGTTCTAATAAAGCCTCCCTGTTATTGTTTCTTGCTCGTTTTTTTTAAAAGGCAATACTGCGTGCGGGATATTCACGTCGTGCAAGACTTTTTGCCAATGTTTCTGCTTCTGTTTTATAGTCCTCCAGTTGACTACAATTTCTGCGGAGTCTCAGAAACTGTCCCACTGGAAGATTCTCTTTAAGGGCACGCGGATGGCAACTACTGAACAGTAGAAGGCTGTTCCGATCCGTTGGCTTCCTGTATATTGTTGTGCTCAAGGTACCATTATCTAACCTTATCAAGAGATCAAGGAACGGTATTTGGTTGTCTGAAGTGGAGCTTGTGAATCTGAGGTATGGATTCAAAGTGTTAATCCACACGCAGAAATCATTACATGTACCCACATCGCCTCGCCAGAAGATGATTATATCATCTATAAAATGCTTCCAGAGGCATAGAGTTTCCCGGTATGGGTTAGAGTCGTTCAAAATGAGTTCCTCCTCAAAAGAGGCCATGTATAAGCAAGCTACACTAGGGGCCATGGTGCTCCCCATGAAAGTTCCCTGGGTCTGATGGTATACTTGACCTTTGAATTCGAAAAAATTCTCGGTCAAAGCCAGTGTTGCTAGTTCCAGAACAAAGCTGCTGGGTGTGGGTGAATTCCAGGCTGATTTGTTGAAGGCTTCCTCAATCACACCTAGAGTAGCCTTCTGCGGGATGTTTGTATAGAGGGCTTCTACATCTAGGGTGACCAATAAATTGATGTTACTGGCGTTGGGGAAGTTCGCTAGTAGACGTAACACGTCTGCAGTGTCCTGTAGATATGAGGGTGTCTGTTTTACCAATGGCTGTAAGAAGTAGTCGCAAAACTTGGACAAGGGTTCAAATATCGAGTCTATCCCTGATACTATGGGACGCCCCGAGACTGGTTGAAAGCCCTTATGAATTTTTGGCAGTGTATAAAAATATGGAGTTTTAGGATCGTTCTTAATCAAAAATTCAGCTTCCTTTTTGCTTATCCACCCTTGGCTTTCTGCCGAGAAGACAATTGATGTTATGATTTGGTGTAATCGTGTCACTGGACTACTAGCGATAGGTGTGTAGTACTGCCGATTCTCTAATTGCCGTTGGCATTCAATGTCATAGTCGCAGGTAGCCATTATCACAGTGGCTCCCCCTTTATCTGCCTGTTTAATAGTTATGGAGGTGTCATTGGCAAGAGAGTTAGCAGCCGTCAACTCTTCATTAGAGAAGTTTTTGAAATGTTTCTTAGTGGCACCACTCCCTAGATCTTTAAGTACGGCCTGTTCGAAGGTTAAAACTTCGTTGGGTACCATCCCATTGTTGGGAGTGAATGTCGAGGCATTATGTAAACCAGAATCGGTTTGTTGTGGTGTTGGTGTCTCATTAAAGAAGGCTTAGAGACGTACCTTCCGAAAGAATTTTTGAAGTTCACACTGTTCCTGGAACCTGTCTATCCTGGGAGTTGGAACAACAGTGGAGAAAAACCTAGGGCTTTTCTTGTCTTTTTTGGCAATTTTTTATTGAGACAGTTAGTCTACGTCCAGGCCAGGCCTAACTCCTTAAAATGCTTTGACGGGGTGTCTTTTTTTGTGAAGCCCGATTTCTGCCACTCCACGGTGGAGCGGAGGTGGCGTCTTCGCCAGCTTTTTGCACCCTTCCAGCAGCTGGGAGCTCAAGTTTTTTTGATAAACCCGGCCAGGCTGAAAATTATTGTAAATGGGTCTACCCGTACTTTCACTTCAGAAGTTAAAGCTCAAGAATATTTAGATGAGATAAAGTCTAGAAAATAATCATATAAAAAAAAAAATATATATATACATATAAAGACATAAAATAAAGGTATAGAACCTAAGGGATTTCTTAAAAGCTGTAGCCGAGATTTTTAGGCTTTTTTAATCAGTTAGGGGGAAGCATAATTTTTAAGGGTTCACAAGGTGTGGGTGGGTGGCGGGGACCAATTGCGAGCTGTCATCACTCAGGGTTTCCCTGATTGCTCTAAGAAAGGGGGTGAGGGAGGGTGAGGGAGGGTGGGTGGGAAGGGGGGAGATTGTATTTTTTTAGCCACGTAGATTTTTGTGTACAGATAAAAAGGGGAGAAAATGGGGGAAAAGAAAAAAGGAGAAAAAGGCAAAAAGGAATTGTGAAAATACTGAAAAAGAGACTAGAAGGCATATGTTTGGTCGAGAGGCTCAACTACAGAGATAGTCAAGGGCTATCGATGATTAATGCAGTTTGGAATAGGAAATTCAGATTCGTTGAGGAATTATTCAAGTTTAAAACATCTTTATGACTATGACATCTCATTTTAGATGTATTAGTGTTAATATCTGTGGCCTTAATGACTCCCGAAAAAGACAGAAGGTGGCCCATGGGCTGCGTCTGCTGGGGGCCGACATTGTCTGCCTCCAGGAAACGCATATTGAGGGCTCACAGTTACATCTTTTAAACACACTTGGATATAAATTAGTTGGGGGGACTTCTCAAGGGGCACGGGTGAAAGGGGTGGGGATTTTGGTACAACCTAGATCATCACTACAATCTACCCGTATTAAGGTTGATCCACGAGGCAGATGGGTTTTGGCTGAATGCCGGATAGCTTCAGGGTTTTCATTCACTCTCTGTTCAGTTTATGGATGTACTGCTGACGATCCTGAAGTATTTTACTGGCTTAACAATGAATTAGCTCACTGGCCCCTTCCTGTGATTCTGAATGGAGATTTGAATATCAATTTACCCAGGGACTGGGGGGGGAGTAATCAATGGAAATACACTGTCCGGAAACCTAAGGTATTTCAAGCCATTAGGAGCCTAATGGATACACACGGTCTTATTGATGTCTGGACCTCTCTCAAACCATCCCAGCCAGGTTATACTTACTACTCGGCCCCTCATCATTCTCTAGCCAGGCTGGATTATTTCTTTGTTTCATCCTCTTTGATTGGCCAATGTGATATAGATATGGCACCCCGCTTTCTGTCGGATCATAATCCTATCATTTTAAGCATAGCAGGGTTATTCTCTCACAAGGAAATGCCTTCCTGGAGCTTTGAGCGAGCACTTCTGAAAGATGAAGGGTATCAGATTTATATGAGAGGATGGATTGAGAAATTTCTAGCCGAAAATATTGGGTCTGCCCCTGCAATGATTGTCTGGGATACACTGAAAGCATGTGTCAGAGGGGAAACCCTTCAATTTTCTGCAAGGAAAAATAAACAGGAAAAAAAACAAATTTTGGAGCTCCAGGGTAAACTTGCAAAGGCTGAGAACACATTAACCGAGGCGTTCCAAAAGGGGGACGACACGGCACCAGCACAATTAGAAGCGCTGGGCATTAGAGCCAAAATGGGCATGATCTTGGCCGAGAAAGCCGCGGCCAAGTGGGCCGCTTCAAGAGAAAAAATTTATGAATGTAGTGAGCGTATCGGCCATCAGTTGGCCGTCAGAACAAGACAACAAGTAACCCATAATACAATACAGGCCATACAAATGCCCACCGGGGAAATTACGAGGGATCCCACTAAAATTCGATCAGCCTTGCACGAGTTTTATCAGAACTTATATTTTGAAAATGGTGTTGGAACGCAAGAACAGATGAGGGGAAAAATAGATAAATATTTAGATCTGTTTTTTTTAAAACAGCTGAGCCCTGAGGATCAGGACATGCTAGAAGCACTCCCTGCACTAGAAGAAGTTACTATGGCTCTTTTCAAACTGCCAGACGGCAAAGCGGCTGGGCCTGATTGTATCCCCGTGGAATTTTATAAGCTTTTTTTTCCACAACTAAAAGATCTTTTTTTGACTATAATTGAGTTAATTTATAATGGCTCTTCTCCACCGGTGTCCTGGGCAACTGCGAAGATTGTCATCTTCCCTAAAAAAGATAAACCACCTCTACAAATGGGCTCTTATCGCCCAATCACTCTTATTAATGGGGATTCCAAAATTTATGCCAAGATCATATCATCTAGACTATCCTCTATTATTAAACATCTAGTCACCAATTAGCAGCATGGTTTTATTCCCGAGAGAGGCACTATCGACCATATCCGTCGAACTATCACCTTATTAGACGTTTCCCAGACTACAGGAGACCCGTTCGCGCTAATACTGCTGGATGCTGAGAAAGCATTTGATCTGGTCTCCTGGGAGTTTCTGTGGAGGGTTATGGGAAGGATGCATTTTGGGGATAAAGCTATACAAACAATAAAAGCCCTTTATTATAAACCTACAGCGTGTTTATCGATCAACGGGCAAGCAACTGAGAAGATAGTAATTTCATGAGGGACGAGACAGGGGTGTCCCTGCTCCCCGCTACTTTTTGCTCTATACATCGATCCTTTAATAAGGCGGCTACAAAATAATTTAGACATTAGGGCTATCACTAGATTTGGTCTAGATACTAAAATTATGGCCTATGCAGATGATCTGGCCCTGGTTACCTCTGACCCGGAAAAGGCCATAGCTGCAATTGAATCAGAAGCTCAAGAGTTTGGAAAAATATCTGGCTATACTTTAAATAGTGATAAAACCCAGATTATAATTAATCAGAAAATAAGATGGTCTGATAAAAGAGTTGTTACCAGCGCTAAATACCTGGGAGTAAGCATAGCTGCAGATTTGGACTCTATTGTTTCAAGAAATTTGATTCCTCTGGCTGCTGAAACTGAGCTTTGAATAGATTGAACAACTTGCATCTGACCATAGTGGGACGCTGCAATGTGTTAAAAATGATCTTTTTTCCAAAGCTACTCTATTTTTTTAGAGCTATCCCATTGGAGTTTAATAATGCATTGTTGCTGAAATTTGAACATCTCTACTCTCAATTCATTTGGGCATATTCACAACCCAGAAGAGCATTTAGGTACCTATCTCTCCCACGGGATAGAGGGGGCTGGGCACTCCCTAATATAAGATTATATTATTGGGCTACGGTTCTACAAAACTGTCCTATATTGCTACAAGAACAACTCTTGACTCCAACATCGCCGCTTCCGTCACCATTTGAATTGATGCTCGGGCCTGAGGTTTGGGGATGTCTGTGGCGCCAAGTGGAGTATGGGTATTATAAGAAGGTGAGATTTAAGTCTTTGTTAGGCACATTTAAAGTTTTTTCCTCGGTGCGGAAACTTTTGGGCTTAGGTAGGCTAAACTACTATACCCCAATTAATCATAACCCTTACCTACCTATTATTTTTGGGAGATCTTATTTTCAAAACTGGCTTACTTCCGGTATTTCTAAATTAGGGGCCTTTTTTTCCACGGAAGGTATTCTTCCCTTTGAGGCTCTCAAAACACAACATAATCTGAGCCCTAATGAGGCTTTTAAATATCTTGCAATCAAGGATTTCCTGCTCCGCAAGATCCGGTGGGCCCTCTGGGTTTATCCCCAACGATCTAATTAATAAACTATGTGGATCCCCTGTCCCTCGCATTGGATATATCTATTCTACCTTGAACAATTTTATGTCGGACGATTTAGCTAGAGTTTCTCTCAAATGGCAACAAAAATTGGATACTACCGACAGCGATTTTAATATGGCATTATGTGCCGCCCAGAGTGATCTTCTTTCAGCTAAACTCCAGACGCAGTTTTTTAAAACTGTGTTTTTCTCTATTTGACACCGAGTAGAATTGCAAAATGGGGGACAGGTCGAGGAACGCTATGCCCTAGGTGTGCAGAGTCGGAAGCAGACTCTATACATATGTTTGCTTCTTGTGCTCTATTAGGGCCTTTAATTAAACAAATACAGGACTTCTTTAAGAAGATTTTAAAACAAGATGTTTTATTAACACCTACAACCATCCTGTTGGGCATCCAGGACACCGTTGACAGAAAGAATGGAGGGGCTCTGGTATTTGTCGCTATGACAATATATAGGCTATGCATTACGTCAGCATGGATCGATCCAAACCCTCCATCATTCTCTCAATGGTTATCCCGCCTTATTGCGACATGTAAGCTAGAGAAAGCCATATATTCCAAAAAAGGTAGGCGGGCCAAAAGAAAGGGTCTAATAATCTGGGAACCCTTATCAAGGTGGCTGGCTCAAATCAATGGTTAAAGAAAAGGCTGGTTTTCTATATTTTCTGCCAGAGAATGGTAAAGATGGTTTTAAGTTTAAAAAAATCCGGAAGGCCGAGGTGTGTGATCTAATCTGCTTAATCTTGCACTAGAGCACATGTCACTTTAAATTGTTTTTATCTAGGACATTGCCCCTGATAATCAGGGACTTATATTTGACGTACTTTAAAGCATTTGCACTTTTTTTGATATACCCTCATAAACACAAGAATGAATTCTAGCCATACGTGAAGAAACATTGTTTTTTTTGTTGTTTTTTTTTGTTTTGTTTTAAACAAAAGAAAAAGATCATGTCTGATATTATGATGTATAGGAATTATTTTTCTACCCATTTTCTAATTTTTTTATGTGGCTAATTTTTTTCCCTTTTTTTTCTGATGTTTGAAGATACTAGGAGGGTTGGGGGGCGGTTAAGATGTTTAACACTGCTATGTTGTTTATCTGGTGGTTGTATTATTTTGACAATTAAAAAATATTAAAAAAATAAATTTAAAAAAAGGAACCTGTCTATCCTGGGAGTTGGAACGTACCCAAGTGCCTTTTCTAGGACTCTTGTCTCGATATCTGTCAGGGTCCTTTGAGAGATATTAACAATCAGGGTCTCCTTTTGGTGTGGCAGCTTGTGAATCTGAGGTATGGATTCAAAGTGTTAATCCACACGCAGAAATCATTACATGTACCCACATCGCCTCGCCAGAAGATGATTATATCATCTATAAAATGCTTCCAGAGGCATAGATTTTCCCGGTATGGGTTAGAGTCGTTCAAAATGAATTCCTCCTCAAAAGAGGCCATGTATAAGCAAGCTACACTAGGGGCCATGGTGCTCCCCATGGAAGTTCCCTGGGTCTGATGGTATACTTGACCTTTGAATTCGAAAAACTCTCGGTCAAAGCCAGTGTTGCTAGTTCCAGAACAAAGCTGCTGGGTGTGGGTGAATTCCAGGCTGATTTGTTGAAGGCTTCCTCAATCACACCTAGAGTAGCCTTCTGCGGGATGTTTGTATAGAGGGCTTCTACATCTAGGGTGACCAATAAATTGATGTTACTGGCGTTGGGGAAGTTCGCTAGTAGACGTAACACGTCTGCAGTGTCCTGTAGATATGAGGGTGTCTGTTTTACCAATGGCTGTAAGAAGTAGTCTCAAAACTTGGACAAGGGTTCCAGTATCGAGTCTATCCCTGATACTATGGGACGTCCCGAGACTGGTTGAACGCCCTTATGAATTTTTGGCAGTGTATAAAAATATGGAGTTTTAGGATCCTTCTTAATGAAAAATTCAGCTTCCTTTTTGCTTATCCACCCTTGGCTTTCTGCCGAGAAGACAATTGATGTTATGATTTGGTATAATCGTGTCACGGGACTACTAGCGATAGGCGTGTAGTACTGCCGATTCTCTAATTGCCGTTGGCATTCAATGTCATAGTCGCAGGTAGCCATTATCACAGTGGCTCCCCCTTTATCTGCCTGTTTAATAGTTATGGAGGTGTCATTGGCAAGAGAGTTAACAGCCGTCAACTCTTCATTAGAGAAGTTTTTGAAATGTTTCTTAGTGGCACCACTCCCTAGATCTTTAAGTACGGCCTGTTCGAAGGTTAAAACTTCGTTGGGTACCATCCCATTGTTGGGAGTGAATGTCGAGGCATTATGTAAACCAGAATCGGTTTGTTGTGGTGTTGGTGTCTCATTAAAGAAGGCTTTGAGACGTACCTTACGAAAGAATCTTTTAAGTTCACACTGTTCCTGGAACCTGTCTATCCTGGGAGTTGGAACGTACCCAAGTCCTTTTTCTAGGACTCTTGTCTTGATATCTGTCAGGGTCCTTTGAGAGAGATTAACAATCAGGGTCTCCTTTTGGTGTGGCTCCGGGTTTCCACCACATTCTGGTTGGATTCCTGCCACTGAACTCGTCTCTGTTGTTGTTGCTGATTCTCTCTTTTTCTTCCGCGCTCTCTGCCCCAACCTCTTTCTAAAAAAGGCTGGTTGTTGCCAGTGGGGTAAAACTGTGGGGGTCCTTGAGGGTACATGGGGTATCCTCAACATCATGGAGGAACAAGGACTTAGCTTCGGAGATGATCAAGCTGCAGAAATTCTACGAGCCCCCTCAATTTTAAGAACAGAAAGTAGCGCTGCCACAGGGAGCCAGTCTGAGGACTGGCAATCCCTGGTGTCTTTGAAACGCGAATGGGTAAAAATAACCTTACACTGCGCATTATTGACGGAATATCTTAGGGCCAATATAGCAACCAATGGCCTCATAGTACGTAATTTCCCCCGACTATTCCTGGAAGATGGGACATTCAAGAAAGAATGGTCCCTGGTATCGTGGAAATGTACTAGGGATCTTTTGATCTTGATAATCAATACAGCTAAGAGAATAGCGGATGCACTATTGGCGAGAATCCAGTTAGCAGAAGGGGCCATTAAGAGCGCCATGTCTACTACCGCTGCGTTTAAGCTCAAATTAACTGAGCTAAACAATGAAATAGCAGAACACAAAGAATACCTAATGAAGCAGAAAGTAATAAAGCTACAAAAAGACATTCGTAAGTTCGACAAGGAGAAGGTATATCCATACCTAAAAACCGATTATGTCCCCCCAGATTCCAACAACACCTCTGATGCGAGCTCCAACTCGATTAGAAGAGGCTCGTCCACTAATAGCGACTCAAGTACGGAAGATTGGGGCTTTAACCAGCTTAGAAGAGGAGGCCGACCAGGCTTTGCAGGATTCCCAGTACCCCAATACCAGGGGCATGGATTCTGGCCATACCCCATGTACCCTCAAGGACCCCCACAGTTTTACCCCACTGGCAACAACCAGCCTTTTTTAGAAAGAGGTTGGGGCAGAGAGTGCAGAAGAAAAAGAGGGAATCAGCAACAACAACAGATACGAGTTCAATGGCAGGAATCCAACCAGAATGTGGTGGAAACCCGGTGCCACACCAAAAGGAGACCCTGATTGTTAATCTCTCTCACAGGACCCTGACAGATATCGAGACAAGAGTCCTAGAAAAGGTACTTGGGTACGTTCCAACTCCCAGGATAGACAGGTTCCAGGAACAGTGTGAACTTCAAAAATTCTTTCGGAAGGTACGTCTCAAAGCCTTCTTTAATGAGACACCAACACCACAACAAACCGATTCTGGTTTACATAATGCCTCGACATTCACTCCCAACAATGGGATGGTACCCAATGAAGTTTTAACCTTCGAACAGGCCGTACTTAAAGATCTAGGGAGTGGTGCCACTAAGAAACATTTCAAAAACTTCTCTAATGAAGAATTGATGGCTGTTAACTCTCTTGCCAATGACACCTCCATAACTATTAAACAGGCAGATAAAGGGGGAGCCTCTGTGATAATGGCTACCTGCCACTATGACATTGAATGCCAACGGCAATTAGAGAATCGGCAGTACTACACGCCTATCGCTAGTAGTCCCGTGACACGATTACACCAAATCATAACATCAATTGTCTTCTCGGCAGAAAGCCAAAGGTGGATAAGCAAAAAGGAAGCTGAATTTTTCATTAAGAAGGATCCTAAAACTCCATATTTTTATACACTGCCAAACATTCATAAGGGCGTTAAACCAGTCCCGGGGCGTCCCATAGTATCAGGGATAGACTCGATACTTGAACCCTTGCCCAAGTTTTGCGACTACTTCTTACAGCCATTGGTAAAACAGACACCCTCATATCTACAGGACACCGCAGACGTGTTACGTCTACTAGCGAACTTCCCCAACGCCAGTAACATCAATTTATTGGTCACGCTAGATGTAAAAGCCCTCTATACAAACATCCCGCAGAGGGCTACTCTAGGTGTGATTGAGGAAGCCTTCAACAAATCAGCCTGGAATTCACCCACACCCAGCAGCTTTGTTCTGGAACTAGCAACACTGGCTTTGACCGAGAATTTTTTCGAATTCAAAGGTCAAGTATACCATCAGACCCAGGGAACTTCCATGGGGAGCACCATGGCCCCTAGTGTAGCTTGCTTATACATGGCCTCTTTTGAGGAGGAATTCATTTTGAACGACTCTAACCCATACTGGGAAAATCTATGCCTCTGGAAGCGTTTTATAGATGATATAATCATCTTCTGGCGAGGCGATATGGGTAAATCTAATGATTTCTGCCTGTGGATTAACACTTTGAATCCATACCTCAGATTCACAAGCTCCACTTCAGACAACCAAATACCGTTCCTTGATCTCTTGATAAGGTTAGATAATGGTACCTTGAGCACAACAATATACAGGAAGTCAACGGATCGCAATAGCCTTCTACTGTTCAGTAGTTGCCATCCGCGTGCCCTTAAAGAGAATCTTCCAGTGGGACAGTTTCTGAGACTCCGCAGAAATTGTAGTCAACTGGAGGACTATAAAACAGAAGCAGAAACATTGGCAAAAAGTCTTGCATGACGTGAATATCCTGCACGCAGTATTGCCCTTTCAAAAAAACGAGCAAGAAACAATTACAGGGAGGCTTTATTAGAACCTAGAGAAAAAGCACAAACAGATATCTTGACATGTGTAACGACATACACTCCAGCCTCCAATAGGATAAAAAACGTTATCAAGAAACATTGGGGCATATTAAACACTGGGAGCATGACCCTTGAACAACCACGCTTTGCTTTCAAACAATCACGGAATCTGAAAGACATACTGATCCACACCAGGCCCAAGACACAAACTGTTAACACACAAAGACAGTTATGGGACCTTCCGCCTGTTCAGGGTCACTATCCGTGCAGCACTTGCACAGTGTGCGCCCTCACAGCGGTGACTAAGAATATCATCTTCAATGCAACCTTCACATGGGAATTGCGTAAGCACACTAATTGTAATACGACAAATTGCATTTATATGATTACGTGCCCTTGTAATCTCAGATACATAGGGATGACCACACGTCCGGTCAAAGTGAGAATCACGGAACATCGCAGTAATTTTCGGTGTAAAAAAGTGAATACCAAAATGTGCACACATTTCTCTAACACCCAACATTTACCAGACTCTTTTCGTTGGGTGATTCTTGAAACATTCACTAAAATCAGCAAAGAAGCTCTGTTTCACAAAGAACAAAGATGGGTGCATCGTCTGTCTTATGACACACAAGGACTGAATGAGGACATTCCTTGGAGCGCTTTACGCACTTAAAACTCTCTTGGAATGGTATCTTATTACTGCATCATTGACACCTCTTGACCTTTACTGGAACCTGTACATTAAGCTACACATTACATGTTATATTACATACTGGGGATACCATTCCGTAGGTGATAAAGAGGCCTTTGTGTGACTTTTACTCCACTCCAAAATGGCCCCCATTCCTTCCATCCACTTCAAAATGGCCCCCAATTTTCCTTTTCCATTAACAGAGGTAGCGCCAATCTCATGGTGGTCACCAACCAGTAAATCCATTGATGATTCAACACATAACTAACAAGCTATTCTCCCTTCTGCATTTCAACACAGTGTGGGGTATAGCAATGTACACCTTAGTTTGCTACACGTCAGCTCACTATGATAATACCCTTTTATTCTAAGCTAATACGGATACCCGAGCGGTTATGTGCTTGACTAATTCAACAACCTTTAAAACCCTGCACCCGATCAGAGATGTTTCCATAGACATAATACAGAGAATCCGACCAGCGGCCCACGTTATCGTACCCACTCCAATATGGCGCTCGCAGTGTGGAGATCAGCATAATGGCTGCCCTCACACACGCGAGCGGTCCAGTAACAGCTGGTAGCAAACACGAGTTAATGAGGAGGAGTAGCGGGTATTTAAACCGGGCTTTTTCACCACACTATACCTCCCGGTCCCGGCAGTAGTGGGTAGGTCCCTGGACATACTGTGTACTACGCAAACGTGAGTACTTTGTTAACCTTGGTGGTCTGTTGGTGGTTTCCAGCCCTAACCCTTTTAAATGGTTCCTCAGCCATTTTTTACTAGGTAGATGCACCTTCCCAACCGCCCACCCCCCCCTCGTTTTTTGCTTCCTTAAACCTAACTTTAGTAACAAGTATGAAGCCTGTGTATTTCCATCACAACAGGGATTACGACTTTTTAAGATTTGGGCAACTTTTATGGACTTCTCGTGAATAATGCTCACTCCTCCATGTAACAAATAGCGTGATGTAGGAGCGAGTTACTATAGATTTTAAGGAGGCCCTCATCTCAAATCCTCTTGTTCATCTAATTAAAGCGCTTTTTGACTTCGCAAAGCTGACAGTTCTTAACTGTTCCTTTCATCTGCATACCCCTCTAGTACACGGGGAAGTTCCTCATATCTTGACCTGCCGGGGATTGATGAAGCAGTAGTATATCCCAAATAGGGTGAGTCTTTTACTTTTTTTGCAGTTTTGGGTTTTTAATACACTGATTTGGTCACTACACACATGAGACATAATGTGACCACAATAATATTTGGCACCTGGTGTATATATGCCTGTAACATCTCACCACTGTGTGCTGTGATTTAGACACACAGGGAATAGGACAGTAGTGTTTGATACTCGTAATATTGGTTTGATATCATGCATAAATATGTGATTTTCTCTCCATAACAGGTAGAACCAGTACTACCGATCATTAGAGAGAGTAAGTCATGGTGGCATAAACCTCAAACATTAGTTCATCATTCATAATTTTCATATTGCTCTAACCGGGAACCAGGACTACGGGTCCCAGTGCACCCTGCGGCTCTCCCGCCTGCCGCCAACGAGGCTCACCTGGGTCAGGAGGCCCTTTAAATTCTGGGCAGCTCTCCCGCAGCGTGGTACGCGCGCGGGCGTGCCAGGGCCGCGCCTGGGCAAAGCCCGGGCCAAGGGCGGGCCCGTTCTAGCCCATCATTGCCAGGAAGAGGCAGGGCAGGGCCACCCCCCTGACACCCGGTTACTTGGTCTGAGCTGCCGCACTTGAAAGTACTGTTTTCCCTGCTCTGGCCATTAGTTCTTAAATTTATCCAATTTATGGTTTCTCCATTTCGAGTGACTGCCTGGCCGTTACAGATAAGTTCTGAGTAGCCCGTTAGTCCCTTGTAGGTCTTCTGTTGCCTCATTAGTTTGGACTGTTGTACCCTAATTATTGAACTTATTGCTTGTATTGTTGCTACTGTGATCTTGTTCACAGCGCTAGGGCAGTATGGGAAAAAGGAAAGCCGTGCAAGTTCTGGGGGGAGGAATAGTGGGGAAGGGCAAGAAGGCCAAAAGATCGACCAAACAACCAATCCATAAAAGCAGCAATTCTGTTATGGGCTGTATTGACAGCCTAATTAGTGATTGTGAGGAGATTTTAGCAGCACCATTGGGTTCTGACCATGGCACTACTGATGTGCAACTTATTCCATGCTCCACTACTCCAAGTGGAGCCTTATCCATCCCAGAAATGTTTAAAAAACCACTATCTAAGGGGCCTCTATTGACTAAACAAATGGATACATCTCATATAGTGAGAACTCATTCTCCACCCCCAAGTTCCAATTCAGATAACTCAAGCCAACTTGACTCTGCACTAGAGTGCACAAACAGATGTGTTCCTTTAATGAATATGAATGAGGATGGATTGGTCCCTCAGTTTACAGAAGGGATAGGAGATAACCCACAAGCTGCAGCCCATCCTCACATGTGCAAGAACTCGTGCCCGGATCAGCTCATTAGTCAGATAGTGGACCTTAAGGCCCAAACAAGAAAACTCAGAGGAAGTCAGTTCACTCAAGGGTATGATCAACATGTTAACGGAATCACTGAAATTACATATTCAAAATACATTTTGTGCCGCTGAGAGACCATCCCTGCCACAGCAACCTAAGACTAGAGATTTAACTACTGCTAGTACAGACAGAATAAATAGAGATCTAAATATTAATTCGGCAGATTACCACGCATATAGCAAAAATCGATCTACACCACCCATAGGCCCGGCCAATTCACAGCCTTCAACTTACTACACCCAAGATAGGCAGTGTGGTCTAGGACCACAGAGCATGGGACCAGGAAACGCTCCCCATATGCTTTTTAAAACCAATCATCGGTTGGGACCATTGTCAAAGGAGGAACATTGCAGCCATGTGAAGCCATTGACCCGCATTTCAAAACGTAAAATCTTTTTGACTAACGTTCCTAAACAACTTCCTAGCTTAATAAAAGAAGACGAACAATCTTTGATTAACAAAAGCACCCAATGGCTCAGACATGTGAGGAAGTGTAGATCTGTAATTAGGGAAGACATACTCTCTGCTAAAAGGCACATATCTATAGGCCCTAATCCCGATTATGTTTGTCTCACACTGGCTAGTGCTGACATGGTGGATAATTTAGTGGCTTTTGACATTAGGACATCCCACCTGAATACAACTAAAATCAGGATGAAATATAACCCCCCAGCTTTACAGAACAACCGAAATTCCAGTAACCATGTTCCAACATGTAGTGAGGGATCTACTTTACAAAATATAGATTGAAGTTTATGGAACATTCCTCCATCACCCCGATTAAAGGAAGCTGCACACCCAGATGGTGTAGCCAGAAGCCGCCCTAGAGCATCCACCCATTGTAGTATAGACGGTCTGAAAATAGTCGATAAGCCTTTAGGGCCAAAAGAAAGTATCCAGGAAGGTCTACACTGTTCCCTTGTACATCAAAATCCCGCTCAGTCAGCATGTGCCTTGAAAGAATGTATCCAGGTTGTCCCTCATAGCCTTTCCAAATCACAGGACCTGTCCCAGTTGGCATACACCTCCTGGAACATTGCTGGTTTGCAATCTAAAATATCATCCATGGACTGGTCAACATTTATAGAAGTACAGGATATATGCGCCTTCCTGGAAACATGGTCACTTAATCCAATCTACCGCTCAGGTTATTTAAATTTATTTAAACCCGCAATTGGTGGACAGAAAGGCAGACCCTCAGGAGGGCTTACCATTTGGGTTAGGCAGAGTTCCTGTTACAAGATTGAGGAAGTACAGATCGATAGTCCTGATATCATGGCAAATCTTTTACGATCGAAACACCCTCCACATCTATTGGCGATTAATGTGTATGCGAGAGGTCTTGCGGGAGGTAGATCATCTGCCACTATCTCCCTACTTGATAGTTTCTTAGATAACAACAGAGGCACAAACAATCTGGTGATTGTAGGTGATTTTAATTCTACATTTGAGCCCCTTGATCAAGAGGACAGCAATCTTAGTGATGAAGAAGATGCTCAATGGAGCATCCCTTCATTAGAGCTGCAACCGATAAGCACTATGTCTGGAGAGGGGCATTAGGGCAGTGAACGGGAGAATCCCCTCAGACAGAATAGGCTCCCACATATTGCAACGGCCTGAGAAGTACTCGTATTGACTACATTCTTATTAACCTTGAGCACTGGTCGTTTCTTATCGACATGGAGGTATGTGAGAGAAATGAAAGCGATCACAACCTGCTCCTGTTAAAGATGCTGGCACCAGGCTTCATAATAGCCCAGCCACCGATAATCGCGAGGGTGACCGCAGACGCCCTTATTTGTAATGATATGAGGCGGGTCAAATGGGATAGGATTATAGATAATGAGAGTTGCTTGTACAAATGAGGGCAGCTGTGGAGTGCACTTTAACAGTCCTTCAAAATGCCATAACACAGGGCGAAATTAATGTCACTATCACTCAAGCTCATGACGATCTGTTTGGCAAAATAAAGTCTTTCTTTGTCAAATCCCACAAATCAAGTAGGAGGACTACCCCAAAGCACGATAAATGGTATAATAAGGCATGTAGAGAAGCCTATAAGCAGTTGTCCCTAGCAATTAAATCTAAAGTAATGAGTAACATTAAAAATGCACGAAAGTCGTAAAAAGCCATCCAACTTACAGCCAAGAAGGAATGGGATGAGCAAAGATGGCTAAAGCTCCATCAGGCCAGTAAGGAAAAAAATATGCAGAAATTTTGGCAATTGGTCAAATGGGGCAGGGGTGGGCCAGGGCAAATTCCCCAAAATCATGTAGCGCCTGATAAGTGGGTTTCTTTTTTTGAGGCGCAATTTGCAGTTGAAGCCAAGGGCGGCAATGATGACCAGTTCCAAATACCCAAGCCGGATTCGGTTTTGTCTTTTGATAGAGGGGAGGTTGAATCTGCCTTAAATGCAGTACCAAGAGGAAGAGCCCCGGGCCCAGACTGCATTCCGGCAGACCTGTTCATACACAACAGAGACAACTGGTTAAAGTATATCCAACTGCTAGCAAATGCAATAGCCAGTGGAGCCCCCAAACCCGAATCTTGGCGTGGAGCTGAAATCCTACCGATCTATAAAAAGGGGTATCGATCCTGCCCTGGCAACTACAGGCCAATCAGTCTAATCGACTCAGTTTAAAAGATCATGGCAAGGTTAGTGCTGAGCAGAATCCAGTCTTGGATCACAGTTAGTAGCATATTATCCCCCCTACAAGCAGGATTTCGCGAACATGGAAGCACTATTGACCAGGTCTTTCGTTTTATCTTAATTTACTGGCGTGTCAAAACAATTGCAGGAGGCACTATCTATGCCACCTTTGTCGACCTCAAGTCTGCATTCGACATGGTTCCGCGCAATAAACTATGGGTAGTTTTGAAAGACCTAGGGATGCCATTAGAGCTTTTATCACTTGTTGTGAGACTGCATGAGGCTAACTATGCACAAGTTTGTTGGGGCGCACAGGGCAATACAACCACCCGGTTCCCAGTACCTAAAGGGGTTCGTCAAAGGTGTGTTATGGCCACAACCTTATTTTCGTTGTTTATAAATGGGGTCATCAATTACTTTTCTACACACCCTACAGATGCTCCCTCCCTTGCAGGTACAAAGGTACCGATACTTATGTTCGCCGATGACACCCTAATTATCTCGAAAACACAAGCAGGGTTGCAGAGAGCGTTGATGCGTTTTGAGGATTTTTGTAAAGACCATGAATTAGTGATAAATGTGAATAAAACAAAATTCATGGTCCTCCATAAACATAAAGCTGTCAAGGGTAGGGTTTTTATGTATAAGGAACAACTAGAACAAACTGACGTCTTCACTTATCTTGGGATTACTTTAGGCAGAAAGCTAAATTGGAAGCCCCAGATTGACCTTATGGCCCTCAAACACTGTCAACAGGCAGGAGCACTATTAAAAGAGCATTGGCTCTCTCAAACCAAGCCGGTAGGACCAGTTTTAAAGATCTATAACACCAAAGTTAGGGCCTCTACCCTCTATGGAGCAGAACTCTGGGGTTTTGATAATCTGTCACCGCTAGTTATAGCACAGAACAAATTTGTGAGAGGCCTTACTGATCTCTCGCAAAACACTCCACTCAAGCCCCTATATTTTGACCTGGGATGTAGTACACTGGAGGAGGCAGCAATATTCAGGCCAATTGCATTCTGGCGTAGATTATGGTCAACCCCAGAGTTATCACACTACGCTAACGCGTTAAAGGATGTTAGAGCTGCTCATACATCTTGCAAGATTACCTGGTTACAAAAGGTGAAGTGCACACTGGTGAACATGGGCATGACCCATCTGTGGGAAGATCCAGTTGGCAATCGGTTTCCCTCAAAAAAAGAATTTAAGGAAGCTTATTGGTCCATGGTCAAAGTAAATAGTGCACGCTCTATTAAGAACACCTCACTGACCAGTATTTTTTTAGAGCACAAGCCAGTCCCTATGTATGAAAACCTTTGGGATTTTATAACCAAGCCCAGTGATAGGAGATTATTCTATCAATTTCGGGTATGCACACTTGCGGTCAAATCCTTCACCCAAAAATGGCATAACATCTCTGATAGCAAATGCTTATTTTGTACCGAGCAGGATGAGACAGTACCACACATCCTATTTGCATGTCCCGTTTATAAGGCACCTCGGGACACATGGTTAAAACCAATTTGTATTAATATGGGTACCAGGTCATGCGCCATAGCATTACGAATATTGAAGACTAATTCTAAAGAGTCTATTGTGATAGCTATTGCTAAATTTTTAAGTTGGATGTGGAGAATTCGCACCAATCTCTTAAAGCAGCAGGCGACATTGTCTAGTAGTAATGTATAGTATGAAGTACCCGCTACTGTCTCGGCAGTTTAATGTTTAAAATGGGTTCTTCTCTTTATCCTGTGTACAGATACACCCATGTCTAGATTAACCTTAGCACTGGGATGAAATGGAAGCTAAGTGTCTGGGTGTCTATTAGTATCATCACTCCGTCTTATGTTTTATAATTGTTTTTAGCAATTTTTAAAACGGTTGGTTTCTACTGTTTATTCGACCATGCACTGTAAATATTTCATATGATACTGTCTAATGCCAAGAGTAGCTGTTGTATCATTGTTTACTATTTTAAAATCATGTTTTTTATCTTCTAGTTTTTATTATGACACTGTAAATATTATGACTGTCTTTTATGATCAGTGCGATCGAAATAAAGATTGAATTGATATCACGATCAAAAGATGTGCTACTCTGAATCCAGCCACGTTACTACCCCTCCCTTCCGAGAGTGATGAAGTCGACAAACATGACTGTATCTTCCGGACGGAAGAAGAGACGAAAGCTCGGGTAGACTTGACTGACGTTCCCTTATCTGACCCACAAGGGGAACTATATGTTGATGGCTCTTGTTTCAAATTACCAGATGGCACTACAACTGCGGCTTTTGCTATTACCACACTGCGTACAGTAGTAGAGACATCACAAGTCCCTTATCAGTCGGCTCAAGCTGCTGAGCTTGCTGCCCTTATTCGAGCTTGCGAATTGAGTGAGGGGCTGGTTGTCAATATCTATACTGACAGCCAGTATGCCTTTGGGGTCGCGCATAATTTTGGGCGACTCTGGGCTGAGAGAGGGGTCCTTACTTCCCATGGCACCAGAATCCAGCATGGGCACCTTATATTGAGGCTTTTGTCCCCTTTAACGCTCCCCAAGAAATTGGCCGTAGTGAAGTGTAGCGCCCACTGGAAGGTCACCGATGATGTAGGTAGGGGAAATGCTTTTGCAGATCAGACAGCTAAGGAAACGGCTCAGACAAAGATGAAAAGAATACTTGTAGCAGGTCCGGCTAGGTGGGTGCCTGAGGTTGTCATGTTCGAGGACACCCTTGAGAATGTAAAAGAGATGCGAAGCCACAGTAGAAGAGTTAGCAGTGTGGCAGGAAAGTACAGCACAATTGAATGATGAGGGATGTTGGATTGATAATTCAGGGAAGCAGAGATGGATGTTGCCCGATGCATATGTTCTCCCTATGGTTACGATGGCCCATGGCCCAGCTCATATCAGTGCTAAGGGTATTTGCAAGTTGTTAGACCCTGTATGGCAGAATGATAATATCCTTAAGACAGCTGCACACTTAGTGAAGTACTGCATGGTATGCATGATGCATAATCCCAGGAAAGGTACCCCTACACTGCCTGGTAATTTTGCACCACCCACTTTTCCTTTTGAGGTCCTTCAAATGGATTATATCGAATTAGAGAGATGCAATAATCTTAAGTGTGTTTTGGCAGTTGTATGTGCATTTAGTAAATGGGTTAAGGCTTACCCCACTAAAGACAATACGGCCATTACGACTGCAAAGGTACTCCTTAAGGAGATCTTTCCTCGTTTCGGCTTGCCCCGAGTGATTTGGAGTGATAACAGAAGTCATTTTAATGTGAAAGTGATTCAATTGATTTGTGAAGGTCTGCAAATAAAGCAAACATTTCATGCTGTCAATCACCCACAGTCAGCTGGTTTGGTTGAGAAGTACAATGGTACTCTCAAGCTCAAACTGGCAAAAATTCTGGAGAAGACAGGGTTACAATGGCCAGATGCTTTACCGTTAGCTCTTTTGTCAACAAGAACTCCAGCACATTCTAGGACAGGATTGTCACCGTATGAGGTCGTGTTCGGACACCCGGCAAATGTCCGGGGTGTCCCGCGCCCTCGGCGGTTTTCTGATATTGAGTACACACTGCTGCTTGACTATCTTGGCCAGTTAACAGAAAGTTTGCTTTCTATCCACCAACAGATCCGGGATACCCTGCCAGCCACTCTTGAGGGGCCCGGCCATGACATTCAGCCGGGTGACTTTGTTCTCATCAAGAACTTCCAGCGGAAGAAGAGTTTGGAGCCACAGTGGAAGAGGCCAGACAAAAGTCCTTTTGGCAATGCGCACTGCGGTAAAGGTCGCTGACCGTCAGAACTGGATTCACATGACTCATTGTCGCAGGATTCCTTTGCCCCTGCCTATGTCCAGTGGGTGAGGGATGGGATTGGGGACTCTGAGTGCGAGATGGTGCCTCGGTTTGTCCCCTTCAGTGATGCTAAATTGACCTGGATGCAAACAGACAAAGAAAATGATGACGTGTTGAATGCAGCGGTCCCTCTGGAAATACGAGCGATTCAAGAGCCCCTGTTTGTTGACCATTCTGTGCCTGGAGCCACCAGGTACAATTTGCGCCCTCAGCTGAGGGACAGTGCACCAAAAGAGAAGAAAGATTAGTTAGGAATGTACTGTGTAAGTCAGGGTGTACTTTGCTATAGTACCAAGGTAGTTAGTTCAGGTTGATGAGAGTCTTGTGCACTGTCTGAACATTAGACAGGATAGATTGAAGTATACCGCGAAGGTATACCACCGTGATCGACGTGGGATTCGAGCTTAGGACAGAGCAAGCTCCACTGCCGGTGCTCAAGAGCGCCAACGTATTGATGGACAATAGGAGCCTGCACCAGTGAGGCTCTGACGGACACTTGGAACTTGCATATTTCTTTGTATTTTTTCCACATTTCATCATTTGCTATGCATCCCTTTGGTAGAATGGTTGCTGAGGAAGAGCAGCCAGTGATTCTTGTTGCCCAGCACAATGCAGTGTGGACCCGTAAACAAAAGTTAACATGTATTGCCCTTGTGATTTTGCTGTTAATCATGTTATGTGGGGTATCATGTGTTTTGGAAAGTGATCAAACTGTACCTTTACATAGTAAGGATAAGGTTGTTCCTCAAGTCCGAAAGAAAAGGACGGTCCCAAGCAATGTTTTTCTAGATACACACATGAGGTTCTTTGGAGAAGGGACTGCTTGTTACCCCACTGAATCTGTCACTAGTCTATGGACAGCATATCCATTGTCAATTGTCAATTATACCTATACTCGGCCCCTTGACTTCGTAGAAGTGCAAGGAGTATTTGGGTTTGGCTATCCAGGTCCTTGTCTACATCATAGAAAGCCACGAGGCATGGATTATCCGGGGTGTGACAACAACACTTATTGCGACAACTTCTATATGGAAAAACAGAATGTAACTCTGGTGGGTTACCAGTATAAGGAATTGACAGTTCCCCGAGAAGCTGGTTATTACCCTGCTTGTTGTCCAATTATCAATTTTACTGACACTATATTGTATGTCAATTGTTCAAGGATAGTATTGAGTAAGGGCACGTACTCTTTGGTAAATACAAAGGACCCCAGTACCTTTAGGAGGAATTTCAGGTATTCTGCAGTAGATTATGATAGACCGGTGTATGCACACCCAGGGTTTTTCTTTTTGTCTAATGGGACTTATTCGATTGTCCATAATGGTACGGATGATGTGGCACTTGGGATGGTACTGCCTTTGGGTGTACCTTGCAAACATGTGAAGCCTAAAGTAAGATGTGTTAAAAGGACATTGACCAAAGAATTCTGAGAAGGAGTGACAGATCTCGAAGTCAATAATTATAGTAATTGTATTACTTTTGGATACATTCTTTCCTTCATAATTACATTTGGTGGTACTGCTATGGCCAGGGGTGAGAAAGCTAGAGAATATTACGGATATAAGCTGCAAATATTGTCTAACTCCACAGTAGCAGCTTCGCGTGACATCACCACCCAACTGGAAAGTATGCAAATATATTTTGAGCAGACTAGATATGCAGTCGATTTCATCCTAGCTAAGAGTGGAGGTGTGTGCGCGGTAGTAGGAGACCAGTGTGTAGTCGGGATCACAAATATGGAAAAGAATATTACCCAACACATTTTAGACATCCTAGAAAATGTTAAAGGAATGGAAAGTGAGAACTGGAGTTGGTCTCTTTTTGGCAGCTGGGGTTCGATCTTTGAAAAGGTGATTTATTTCATTGTGATCTTGGTCTCTTGCTGTGTCCTTGTTCAATGCCTTCCCTTCTGTTGTTCTTATTGCACCACTCTTCTCACTTCTAAGAGGATAATATCGATTCATGACACCAATGCTGCAATTATGGTTCAAAAGGAGATCGATAACCTCATGCAGATAGATGAGGGCATTTTCGAGACTTCTTCGCTCCTTACGGTCTTTCTTCCTGATGTTGACAACATGGAGTGCTCCTAAGAAGTTTACCTATGACTTTCTGTTTTATTGATTTATATGCTCTTTGCTATTACTAGAAAATCTTTAGCTCATGCTAAAAAGAGGGTCTGTTAGAATAGAAAAATTCATGTTTGCGCATTGTTCTATGTATGTTAGCATTCGCTGCGCCATTTTCTATGTCGCGCCATTTTGAGTTATAATCGAAACGTATTCTTCACTATTTTCGAGAAAAGGCCTCTTTTGAGTGGTGTTTCTCCAAGGCTAAGTTTTGCTTCACTAATGAATACACTGTTCTTATTAGCGCATATCTTTCCCTCTTGAGAGAGTCCTTCTCCCACTTGTCTAGTGGCGGGCACGGGCAGAGCAACCTTGAGTAATAGATAGTGTGTGCCCGGCCTCAGAATCGAAACGTATGTACTTCACTGTTTTGCTGCATCTGCTAGGAAAATTCAACAGTGGACGTGCCTTCATTGGTTCTGAAATGTACATAATGTATCTTTATGCTTGCTGAAGTCAGTCCATCTGCAGCACTCCTAAGCGACTGGGCAGACTGTGCGCCACTCTGAGTGTACCTGAATAAACAGATATTAGTTTGTATTCTCTACTGTCTGACCGACTCTTCATTTGGTATGGAAGGCTGAGAGGTGGTCGTGAGTGACCCGGGTGACCCTAATTGGGCGACTTCCTTCAACTACACCAATGGCCCTCTTCCTTACAATACGCACACTGATTGGGCCCCAAAGGTGTTGTGGTGGGCTGCCTACTAGTGGGAGAAAGCTGTTTGGCAAGACCACCACGTCCTGTACCATTTCCTCTAAACGCTTGCTGCAACAGCACCTTCATCTATAAATCCTTATGCTTTTTATCAGTTTTTTCTTTCTCTTCCTGATCACGATACTCATAATATTGAGCCATATTCAAAATAACAGAGGGGGAAGAGGTGGTCCAAGTACTCTCAGATGCATTCAAATGATTTGCAATTTCAGAAAACAAATTAGAAACAAACCTGTTGACAAACAATCGAATACCTCCCTCAATAGACATATCCTGCCCATTATAATCCAAAAACGTATTTTCAAACCGAGTAAAAAAATCAGACATACTTTCATCCTTCTTCTGTTGACAAGCCGTCAACTTGTCCCAACTTACTTTCTTCAGCGGAATAAGAGAATGCATATATGTAATAATGCGACCTGGCAAAGCAAGTATCTCGGCTCGGGGCTTATCACCTGGCTTTCTTTCATGATCCCATCCTTTGATCACATCCCATGTACCACCCAGCTCCGCAACATGGTCTTGAGTATGAACCTGTCTCCAAATATCAACCGGAACAAGAAGGCCAAAGAGCATTTCAATATCCGCAAGAGTCATTACAGTAGAAGAGGCAGCTTCAGTCAGTTCTTTATCATAGGCAGTAGGATTTTTCCTAGGGTCGGGCAAATGAGCTTTAAGGGATATAACCTCACTCCTCTTCCATGGAGTATACACCCATTGTTCCTGAAAACGGGCCACTACACCCGCTCTAGTAATAGTACCGCGCTGGTCCGTTAACTCTGGTATTTCTGGGTGATATATTGAATGAACCTCTCGCATCAGAAACTGAGATACCGGGGTAGGACTCTTCTCATGCAACCTATCCCTATAAGCAATTAACGTTGTGATATTCCTGAAAACTTGGCCTGGCTCCATACCACTAACATACATGCGATCTCTAATATGAAATAAAATTTGTGGTGCATCATCCCCAAAATGTTGCTGCCAGAGATTAATTAACGTAGCAGACATATGCTTAAGGGCGTGCTGCTGTACAAAGGGCTCATAATCTCTCATTACTCCCCAAACATCCTCCACACTGTAGATGGGATTACGACCCCACTGCGCAGCCTGATTGGCTACCACCTTCTTCTCCTCATCCCCCACCTCAGATCGAACAAATGGGCCCATACGCTCCTTAAATTTTGTCAAATCTCTATCCTCAAATCCACAAACTGGTGTCTCAATACTTGCAAATGTCGGGGGATGAAGAACCATAGAAGGAGAAGCAACAGAAGTAACAGGCACAATCGTCGCTGGCTGTTGCGCCGGAGGCGAAAGAGCAGCAGGTATAGAAGTTGAGACAGTAGTTGTGCTAACAGTGGCAGTTGCCACAGATGGCGAAGACAACGAGGGAGCAGGAGGTGCCGTAGCCAAAGCCGTTGAAACTACAGCAGTAGACACAGGGACAGTTGGAGCAGTTGTAACAGGCTGCTGTGATAGCGAAGGAATAACAGGATATATTCTCTGCGGGGTATATGAGGGCGGGGGTCGAGTGTCTAACAATTCCTCCACAAAAGTATAATTTTCCTCTTGGGCCAAATAAGATTTATCAATCTGTAAACAAAATCTCCTATCTTCACATTCAACTCCTTTCTCCTGCTTTTCTCTATCATATGCTACAGCTTTCTGAGTCAATGTTTGCATCGTTTCTTTTCGTGCATCTTTTTCCATTTTTAATCATCTCTGCCTAGCTGCTTTCTGCCACATTCTGAGAGAATCAAACATAGACTGTCTCCTTTGTGTCTTAAATAACTGTTCCTGTAAGAATCCAATCTTTTGTTCATCAAAGGTGCCCGTCAACAGCCACTGTAACTCGGCATTGTCCCTCGTATATTTGTGCCATAATGTACTAAACATAATAGGGTCAAGATCATGCTTCACATACATATCAACATTAGCAGTGCCTTCTGGAGGCGCCGGCTGTGCTTCTTCCAATCGAGCATCTGCAGAACAACAACGACAACAGAAAAGCAAAAACTTGCTAATCCCAGGCATTTTCAAAAAGAATCAAATTCGTTATTTTTACCTGGCAAAGCAATAGCAAGTGCTTTTATCCAAAACAGTCCTCAGACTGCACCAAACTCAAACCGCAATGGTACCATATCCACAAAGAACCAAAAAAAACTCACCTGATATGAGTAGCACAAACGAACCAATTCTCCACTGCCGACTCTTCAGACCAAACGGTCAGATCCAAGGGTTTCGCCGTTCAAGACTCCAGTCGGAATGACCACTAGGCGAGGCACCGTCCGGCGGGACAGAAGGGGCAGCTGCGAGTATCAGGAACTCTTCGTGCAGGGATCCCTGATCTGTAAGTCCAACCCGATGATAGCCTCGACCTCCCCCCGTCCGCGGAAAGGGGATGGGTCACTCACCCGAAGGAGTCCCTGTTTGGGCGCCAACTGAAGGAAGTGGCCTGATTAGGGTCACTCAGGTCACTAATGACCACCTCTCAGCCTTCCATACAAATTGAAGAGTCGGTAAGACAGTAGAGAATACAAACCAATAACTGTTTATTCAAGGTATACTCAGAGCGGAGCCCAGTCTGCCCAGTCGCTAGGAGTGCTGCAGTGGAATTGACATCAGCAAGCATAGAGATACATTATGTACATTTCAGAACCAATGAAGGCACGCCCACAATGGAATTTTCCAAGCAGATGCAGCTAAACAATGAAGTACAGAGAATAATTTTTTATTCTGAGGCCGGGCACACACTATCTACTACTCAAGGTCGCTCTGCCCGTGCCCGCCACTAGACAAGTGGGAGAAGGCCTCTATCTAGTGGGAAAGGTATGCGCTAATAAGAACAGAGTATTCATTAGTGAAGTGAATCCCAGCCTCGGGGAAATGAAATCCAACTGAGGCCTCTTCCCAGAAATGATGTGGAAGAGGTGTGGCGCAGCGGCTAGGACGACTGACTCCGGAACCCGGGGGCTCACGGTTCGATCCCCGGCACCGGTGGCAGATCAGCCCAGCACCGTGTGACTCTGGGCAATAGCTTGCTTAATCTTCCCGACGGCCCCCAGCGCCTTGACACCTTCGGGTAATTATTCGCGCTTTACAAATACTGGACATAGAACAATGCGCAAACATGAATTTTTCTATTCTAACACATGATAGGATTCGTTGCAGCCGTTTTCGAGATGGTCATTGTGCCGTCACGAAATACCCCTCTATATAGTATATGGCTGCCTCACTGACAACCCAGGAGAATGGACTGCGTAGGCTGCAGGGGTGTCCTGCTCATGCAGGGGCAACCTCTCACTGAGAACCAAGCACCCTGCCCTCAGGAATGTAAAGGCCTGCTATAGGGGTGACTTATAGGTTTTAAGTGCAGTGACCCTTAGATATAGTAACCCTATATCTTAAGTAAGTGGTACATGCGCCCACCTACACAGGCTGCAATGGCATGCCTGCAGTTCCATTTTGCATGGTCTCTCATGGGTGGCATAATGCATGCTTCACCCTATGGGAGACCTCTGGGGAACCTATGCCCTGGGTACATGGGTACCATATACTAGGGACTGATAAGGGTACCCCAGTATTCAATCTGGGATTGTACCTAGGTACTAACACAACAGTTTAGGGAGAAAGCAGATAGACTGGGGTCCTGATTAGCAGGATCCCAGTCAGACTTGTCAAAAACAGCATCACATAAAGCAAAATGTAGGGATAACCATAAGAAGAAGATCCTACTTTCCTACACAACCCCCTCCGAACGTAAGGAGATGAGACTAACCTTGCCCAGTTGAGTCTTCATATTCCAAGTGGAAATATCTGGAGAGTCCATCTGCATTGGCATGGTTACTTCCAGGTCTATGTTCCACTGTACAGTCCATCCCCTGTAGGGAAATGGACCACCTCAAAAGTTTGGGGTTTTCACCCTTCATCTGTTTTAGCCATAAGAGTTGCTTATGGTCTGTCTGACAATGAAGTGAGTGCCAAACAAGTATGGCCTCAACTTCTTCAGGACCCAGACCACAGCAAAGGCTTTCCTCTCTATAGCTGACCAACGTTTCTCTCTGGGGGTCAACCTTCTGCTAATAAAAGCTACTGGTTGATCCTGGCCCTCTGCATTAAGTTGTGACAACACAGCCCCTACCCCCAACTCGGATGCATCTGTTTGGACAATAAATTGCTTGGAGTAGTCAGGATTTTGCAGAATGGGAGCAGTGCACATGGCCTGCTTGAGATCATCAAATGCCTTCTGACAGCTAACTGTCCACTGAACTTTCTTGGGCATTTTCTTGGAGGTGAGATCATTCAAGGGAGTCATTATAAACCCATATCCTTTTACAAATCTCCTGAAATACCCAGTCAGGCCCAAGAAAGCTCTGACCTGAGTCTGGGTAGTTTGAGCAACCCAGTCCATTATGGTCTGGATTTTGCTCTGAAGTGGTTGAACCTGGCCTCCACCAACAAGGTGGCCCAGGTATACAACCTTGCTCCGCCATATCTGTCACTTAGTAGCCTTGATTGTGAGGCCTGCTTTCTGCAGAGCCGCCAAAACATTCTTCAGGTGGACCAGGTGACCAGATATGCTACACTATAGGCTTACAGACCTGTGAGAACTTTATTCACCAGCCTTTGGAATGTGGCTGGTGCATTCTGCATACCAAAGGGCATTACAATAAATTGATAATGCCGACTAGGGGTTGAGAATGCTGTTTTTGGTTTAGCATCCTCAGCTAGTCTGATTTGCCAATAGCCAGCAGTTAGGTCAAATGTGCTGAAGAGTCAATAAGCTCATCTGCCCTAGGAATTGGATGAGCATTAGTCCTAGTGACTGCTTTGAGTCCTCTGTAGTCAACACAAAACCTCATCCCTCTCTTAGCCCTGGGTGTGAGGTTTTGGAACCAAGGCCACTGGACTAGCCCAAGGGATATCTGAGGGCTCAATTACTCCCAACTCCAGCATCTTTTGGACCTCTGTCCTGATGCAATCTCTGACATGGTCAGGCTGCCTATAGATTTTATTCTTCACAGGTAGACTCTCACCAGTGACCACTTCATGGGTACACCAGGTGGTTTGACTGGGTGTTAAAGAAAACATGTGCCTGTATTTATTGAGGACCTTCCTGTAATCAATCTGCTGTTGGTTAGTGAGGCTGCCTGCCAATGCTACACCATCAACTGACCCATCATCAGGGTTTTTGTTAGAAATGGGATCTCTAGTTGGCAAGGGCTTGCACCTTTGTCCAAGTAGGGACCCTTCTTCCTAGTCAGGGTAAGGGTGTTACACTCGTGAAGTAACCCCTGCTCACCCTCGTGGTAGCTTGGCACGAGCAGTCAGGCTTAATTCAGAGGCAGTGTGTAAAGCATTTGCACATAACCAACAGTAATACAGTGTAAGCACTACAAACGGACACCACACCAGTTTAGAAAAATAACCAATATTTTATATACTCAAGACAAGACCAATTACGACAAAAATCCACAATACTATACTTTACGAATGAATGCTTGATACGTTAACTTCTTCTTTGCAGGAATAGCACAAAAGCAAAGTTCGTACGAGTCGGTAGCTCCGTCCGAGCCTACTGTGATGCTGAAAACCACAGAGTCTAACAGTTCCAGCCGACCGCGTCGATACGGGCCAGCAGAGTCGTGAACAGACTCAGTTACAGTACCTTTCTCGTTGTGGCTGGTACGGAGTGTACGAGCCGGTCGGCGTTCGTCGCGGTTGCGGTGCAAGACGGAGCGATGCAAGCTGCGGTGTCCCTCGATGCGGTGCAGGCAGCGGCTCGATGAGCGTCGTGCAGACGGAGTCGGTGAGTCCAAGGCGTGCGGTGCAGGGTGAGACGATGCTCGATGCGGTGCTGACAGGTTGCGATGCAGGCGACCCAGCCGGAGTGCGGGAGCTGGCGTCGGACAGCGGTGCGAGTCGGAGCGGTGCGTCGCAGGCGTGCGAGCGGTGCCCCAACTGCGGTGCGGTCACGACTCTTGAGCCAGTTGCAGCGACAGCGTCGGTCTGGTCCGGCTGGCACAGCGAAGCGATGCGATGCGAACTGCGGTGCCCACAGGTCACGGTGCAAGCAGCGGCTCGATGTTGGCGGCGTTGGACGTCGCTCACGGTGAGACCAGGGTTGCGATGCGAAGCGGGGCGATGCGGTCTGGGGTGCAAACAGGTCACCGGCCAGGGAGGGATTCTGTTGACGGAGTCGGTTGCGGTTCCCTTCCTCTGTGGCAACTGAAACAGCGTTCCAGAAGCGGTACCCAGAAGCTTGTGAAGTCTTTGTAGTCCCTGAGACTTCTGAACAGGAGGCCAGCTCGGTTCCTGGCCCTTGGAGATACTCAGCACAAGTTTGTAGAAAGTTCAGTCCAGTCCTTTCCCTGCCCAAGGCAGAAGCAGCAGCTGCAGGCCAACCCAACAAAGCAACAACACAGCAAAGGGGCAGTACTCCTCCTGGCAGCTCTTCCAGCTCTTCGTCTTGGCAGGTTCCTTGATTCCAGCGAGATCTAAATTCATGGGGTCAGGGCCCCAATATTTATATCCCAAATTCCTTTGTTCTCTGAAGGCAGAGAGGCCTTTGCCTAGTCCAAACCAGTTCTGGAGCACTTTGTTGACAAGTCTCCGTCCCTTCTTTCAGTGAGTAGGCCAGGGACATCAGACGCACCACAGGAGGTGGAGCCAGCATTGTGGAGGGAAGGCACTGTCCTATTCAGGGCCCAGGTGCGACCCCTCCCACCCATCTACATGTAGATCTTGCTATTCAGCCCTGTGCTGACTCACCCTGTCTCCTGGCATCCCCCAGCCCCTGTCACTCACACTCCAGACAAGGAATACACAACCTCGCAGAGGCAGGCCTGGATGGTTAGACAAGAAAATACCCACTTTCTAAAAGTGGTATTTTCAAACACAGAATGTTAAAACCAACTTCACTAAAACATGCATTTTATCATTCTGAGTCCAGGCATACTAAACTCGAATTTCTACCACGTTCCCGGGGTCAGTTAGGATTATAAACTGTAATAATCAAAAACGCCCGTTCTGGCCTAGGGGGAACAGGTAGCCTTGCAATAGTGAAAAACGAACTAGGCTGTAATTCACTATCAGGACATGCCGCACACACCCGGGCATGTCCTACCTTTCGCATACACCGCACCCTGCCCACAGGGGTACCTTGGGCCTACCTTAGGGGTGACTAACATGTAGCAAAGGGAAGGTTTAGGGACTGGCAAGTGTGTGCACTTGCCAAGTCGACATGGCAGCCCCAGGCTGCGCACAGGCTCTGCGATGGCAGGCCCGAGTTCCACTTTACGGGCTGTTTGCGTGGGTGGCACAATCCAGTGCTGCAGCCCACCAACAGCATTTGGTCTATAGGCCCTGGCACTCGCAGTGCACTTTACAAGGGACTGACACATAAACCAAATAGGCCAATCATGGAAACACCAATCCATAACGCATTTTATACAGGAGCACTTGCACTTTCCCACTGGACAGCAGTGAGGAAAGTGCGCAGAATCATTACACCAGCAAAAACAGAGACTCTATTTTGGCTGCTCTGACATCGCAGCAGCGGCGGTGAAGGTGAAGGTGTGTGTTTCCTGCCCTGGTGGGACTGGTGTCCCAGGGTTTACCTCCTAATTCGGCTCTCCCTGCCCCACAGCGATTGTCAACTGCGAGAGGACTACAAGCCCCAGAGAACATAGCGCCATACACACCTGTTGCCTGCGAGAGGGAGGCGCTCAACATCGCGCATAAAGCGCTGCCTCTCCTCCCGCGGCGCGGGACGCTATTTTGGCTGCTCTGACATCGCAGCAGCGGCGGTGAAGGTGAAGGTGTGTGTTTCCTGCCCTGGTGGGACTGGTGTCCCAGGGTTTACCTCCTAATTCGGCTCTCCCTGCCCCACAGCGATTGTCAACTGCGAGAGGACTACAAGCCCCAGAGAACATAGCGCCATACACACCTGTTGCCTGCGAGAGGGAGGCGCTCAACATCGCGCATAAAGCGCTGCCTCTCCTCCCGCGGCGCGGGACGCTATTTTGGCTGCTCTGACATCGCAGCAGCGGCGGTGAAGGTGAAGGTGTGTGTTTCCTGCCCTGGTGGGACTGGTGTCCCAGGGTTTACCTCCTAATTCGGCTCTCCCTGCCCCACAGCGATTGTCAACTGCGAGAGGACTACAAGCCCCAGAGAACATAGCGCCATACACACCTGTTGCCTGCGAGAGGGAGGCGCTCAACATCGCGCATAAAGCGCTGCCTCTCCTCCCGCGGCGCGGGACGCTATTTTGGCTGCTCTGACATCGCAGCAGCGGCGGTGAAGGTGAAGGTGTGTGTTTCCTGCCCTGGTGGGACTGGTGTCCCAGGGTTTACCTCCTAATTCGGCTCTCCCTGCCCCACAGCGATTGTCAACTGCGAGAGGACTACAAGCCCCAGAGAACATAGCGCCATACACACCTGTTGCCTGCGAGAGGGAGGCGCTCAACATCGCGCATAAAGCGCTGCCTCTCCTCCCGCGGCGCGGGACGCTATTTTGGCTGCTCTGACATCGCAGCAGCGGCGGTGAAGGTGAAGGTGTGTGTTTCCTGCCCTGGTGGGACTGGTGTCCCAGGGTTTACCTCCTAATTCGGCTCTCCCTGCCCCACAGCGATTGTCAACTGCGAGAGGACTACAAGCCCCAGAGAACATAGCGCCATACACACCTGTTGCCTGCGAGAGGGAGGCGCTCAACATCGCGCATAAAGCGCTGCCTCTCCTCCGCGGCGCGGGACGCTATTTTGGCTGCTCTGACATCGCAGCAGCGGCGGTGAAGGTGAAGGTGTGTGTTTCCTGCCCTGGTGGGACTGGTGTCCCAGGGTTTACCTCCTAATTCGGCTCTCCCTGCCCCACAGCGATTGTCAACTGCGAGAGGACTACAAGCCCCAGAGAACATAGCGCCATACACACCTGTTGCCTGCGAGAGGGAGGCGCTCAACATCGCGCATAAAGCGCTGCCTCTCCTCCGCGGCGCGGGACGCTATTTTGGCTGCTCTGACATCGCAGCAGCGGCGGTGAAGGTGAAGGTGTGTGTTTCCTGCCCTGGTGGGACTGGTGTCCCAGGGTTTACCTCCTAATTCGGCTCTCCCTGCCCCACAGCGATTGTCAACTGCGAGAGGACTACAAGCCCCAGAGAACATAGCGCCATACACACCTGTTGCCTGCGAGAGGGAGGCGCTCAACATCGCGCATAAAGCGCTGCCTCTCCTCCCGCGGCGCGGGACGCTATTTTGGCTGCTCTGACATCGCAGCAGCGGCGGTGAAGGTGAAGGTGTGTGTTTCCTGCCCTGGTGGGACTGGTGTCCCAGGGTTTACCTCCTAATTCGGCTCTCCCTGCCCCACAGCGATTGTCAACTGCGAGAGGACTACAAGCCCCAGAGAACATAGCGCCATACACACCTGTTGCCTGCGAGAGGGAGGCGCTCAACATCGCGCATAAAGCGCTGCCTCTCCTCCCGCGGCGCGGGACGCTATTTTGGCTGCTCTGACATCGCAGCAGCGGCGGTGAAGGTGAAGGTGTGTGTTTCCTGCCCTGGTGGGACTGGTGTCCCAGGGTTTACCTCCTAATTCGGCTCTCCCTGCCCCACAGCGATTGTCAACTGCGAGAGGACTACAAGCCCCAGAGAACATAGCGCCATACACACCTGTTGCCTGCGAGAGGGAGGCGCTCAACATCGCGCATAAAGCGCTGCCTCTCCTCCCGCGGCGCGGGACGCGCGCGGGCTGCGCCCGGGCGAAGCCCGGGCCAAGGGCGGGCCCGTCCTTGCCCGTCAGTGCCAGGAAGAGGCAGGGCAGGGCTAGACCTTTTTGATCTGCTGTTTGGGACATGAATTAGAAAACTCCAAAGGTACTGTGTGTCGCCTTGAATATCAGGCTTGTTATATAGTTGTGATTTACTTGCTCTAGGGATTTATTAAGCTGTTGGAACTAGCGGGAATGTTGTAATGTTTTAAAGTTTGCTATTCCTTACTTGGCATAGGATATTTTCTGATTATTTTATTCTTCTGTTATCTATTTGGTTTGATATTAAAATGGGCAAAAGAAAAACTACAGAAGGGGTGGGGAGGATAAGTGTATCTGCTGATGAGAAAGATAAAGGGAGAAAGGTCAGGAAAATAACAAAAAAAGCAGATGTGACCGATAGTTGTGTTATGAATAGAATAGATAATCTCATCACTGAGTGTGAAGGGCTTTTGGGAGTTGATCCATCAGCTGCCTCACTAATCTCTTCCGACCCCGCTAACTCTCTATTAGCGAGACAATCTACTGACCCACGCCCAATTACTATCCCACCAATGTTTCAGAAAAACTACCGCACGGATTTAGTGGCTTTTAAGGAGATCGCACGATCAGGTTCTGAATTGCATTCAGTGACCCATGCATCTTTCCAACTACCTATTTCCCCTGCCCGGGGTGTGAGTTGTCATATTGAACCTATAGTCATTTGTGCCAATCGCTTCTCAGTATTGGCAGGGGAAGATGAAACTTGTGAAGAAGCTCAACCTTCTGCTCCAATGACAACCTTGGAGAAAAGCCCAAATGTGATGGACGACACTTGTCCCTTCTCATTAAAGACTCTCTTGCAAGTTATTAAATCACTTCAGAAAGAGGTCGGATCTATGAAAGTGATGATCACGGACCTTGTGGCCACTGTCAAACTTTTAACTCCTAATAATATATCACAAACATCAGACATTTGTGCACCATCTAATCTGTGTCAGCCACTAATATCGGGAGGTTTAGTAGACAGTGGCCAACAATCAGCTACCATAATCTCCATGGGACGAGCCGCTAAGGCTCTGCCTACTAACTCAGCGGGTCCATTAGGAACTCACTTTTCAAAGGCTTTGCATAAAGATCCTTATCTTAAGGCTGTCGAGAATGGCAGAGGGTGGGTTGAAACTTTACCGGTTCCATCTTTGGCTAGAAATATACCTGTTCAACAAAATAGGCAATTATCTCGCTTTTCTACTAAGTCGCAGACAGTTTTTATGGTAAATGTTCCCAAAATAGGTTCAAGGTATGAGAACTCCGATTCCTTAATAAACAAGTCCATACATTGGATACGTCACGTCAGGGGCTGTCGCTCACTGATTAGGGAAGATATAGTCAGAGCACGGAGATGTGTGTCAAACGACCAGCTCACTGACTGTATCGAACTTACTCTCTCCAATTCAGATTTAGCAGAGAACCTCCTGGCCTTAGAGTATAGAACTTGCTCCCCAGATTCTTCGTCTATTCAGATCAGACGCTTTTCGATAACTGGTGGGGCTAGGGCTCAGGATAGTTCAAAGCCATTATCCATACCAGAAGGCTCTACTTTAGAGGCGGTTGATTGACTATGTCACGCTCACCAACCTCGACAGAATTTAGATCTTGCCCCAACCATTAACAAACAAAGTGCCCCTAATATTGTTCGCCCGAGTAGGTCTCCTCGTGATCCCCTGATTTTGATACAATCAAATAGCCATAATGGTGATCAAAGTTGTAGTCCGACGAAACAGGGGGATGTTACATTTTTGAATATTTCTGCTTCGCCTCCTGTTCCATCTTTTCCGACAAGACAGACTTTGGCTTGTGATGGGGTCTCAGCACCACAACTCAAAATCTTGTCTTGGAACATTGCAGGTCTCCAAAGTAAAATGATTCTCCCTGATTGGAACGACCTGATTGAAGAACACCACATCTGCATATTCCAAGAGACTTGGAGCTTGACACCATTATATAAATCTGGTTATACTTGTTTTTTTAGATCTGCTATTTCTAAGGGGAGAGGACGGCCCTCTGGAGGCCTCATTATTTGGATAAAGATCGATTTGGACTGTAAAATCATAGAACATCATTGTGATAGCCCAGACATAATGTGGCTTTCGATAAAAGGAGCCAGGGGTGGTAAAACTATCGAGCTGTACAACGTTTACATAAGGGGTACACCAGGGGGTAAAATGTCGAATATTGTTTCTTCTTTGGAACATGAGCTCGCTGGACGTCCATCAGATTCGTTGTTATGATAGCAGGAGATTTTAATTGCACCTTTGAGCCACTGGGCTCCGAAGATCTGTTGGGGAATGAGGAAGAAGATACGAAGTGGGGTGTTCCTTTGTTAAATATACCTCCGATTAAGAAATGGTCCCAAATCGTAATTCAGATTAATGCACTTGCCCTAGAAATAGGATTGAGGGCAGTGAATGGGAGAACAGCTTCCGATGCTCTAGGAGCGAATACTTTTAATAGAGTAAACTGCTCCTCACGTATTGACTACATATTGGTAGATTTGAGACTTTGGAATCTGATAATAGATATGGAAGTGCTAATTTCTTCTGATAGTGATCACAATACACTTAGTTTAAGTATGGAAATCCCTCCTGCCTTTCTCTGTTCCCCAAATCAGACCCAAGGGCCCTTTATGATTACGAAGGAATTGATCCCCTCAGGATGTAGAAGGCTCCTTAAATGGCCTAGAATCGCAACACATGAACCGTCGATGATGGGCATTAGTCACGCATTGAGTATAAACACTGCTCTATTGCTGGAAGCTCTTGGTGAAGTAGATGGTCTGGCTAAGATTCCGAATTTATACAGTAGATTGGTAGAACAGATTGGTACGTATTTTATAGTGAATAACACACCTAGATTGAGCAGTGATGTTAAAAAGCTCAATTCTTGGTATAATGGGGAGTGTAGAGCGAAAAAGAAAGCCTTGGTCATAGCAATTAAAAATAAAGACTGCTCCTTAGTGAAGGAATCTAGAAAGAACTACAAAACTGCCACCCACCGTGCTAAGCTGGAGTGGGATGAGTCCCATTGGCAGAATTTGAAAGAGGCAAGTGTAGCTAGAGACCCCAATCTTTTTTGGAATTTGGTTAGGTGCTCAGGAAATAAGGATCCAAGACTTATTCCTAACCATATTACAAATCAGGATTGGTTTAAACATTTCAGAAAGCTCTACTCTGGGACTGATTTATCCCCTCAAGAGGGTTTACATAATTATTCGACTCCCCATTCTACCCTGAATACTGTTGATCTCTTTACTCTTGAGGAAGTGGAGGCTGCCATAAAGAAAATAGTCCCAGCAAAAGCCCCGGGTCCTGATGGCCTTCCAGGAGATCTCTTTCTTGCTGACTCCACTAATTGGGCAAACTATGTTATGCTTTTAATTAATTCTATTGCGAGGGGTTGTCCAGTACCGGAGTCTTGGAAGGGTGCAGAGGTGGTCCCTATTTTTAAAAAAGGTGCTAGGGACGACCCAGCTAATTACCGCCCGATCAGTCTGATCGACGCTATGCAGAAATTAGTCGGCAGAGTGCTATTGCAGAGAATCCACCAATGGGTGGATGAAGAGAATATTCTCTCCCAATATCAAGCGGGATTTAGGGCTTGCACGGGGACGGTGGACCAAGCATTTAGGCTGCTTTTAATTTACTGGAAGGTGGTTTTAATAGGCAAGGGCAGCCTTTATTTGGCATTTATCGATCTAAAGACTGCCTTTGACCTAGTTCCCCGTGAGCGGCTTTGGCACCTGTTAGATGAAATGGGTATGCCACCTTTGATACTTAACCTGCTGGTTCGCCTACACGAGGGCACTTATGCCCAAGTGAGATGGGGATCCCAAGGACAAAAAACGGATAGGATCCCTGTGAACAGAGGGGTTCGTCAGGGATGTGTCCTGGCTCCCACCCTGTTCTCCTTATATATGAACGGGGTGGTTAGCTTTCTTCAAGAGTCTCCGTCCGATGCCCCTGCTCTGGCCGGTGATAGGGTCCCTACCCTTCTCTTCGCAGATGATACTCTGCTTATCTCCAAGACACCAGTAGGGCTACAAAAACTTTTAGATAGATTCTATCTTTTTTGCGAAGCCCGGGGTTGATTATTAATACTACAAAAACAAAATTAATGGTGTTCAATCCCTATAGGTCACATAGAGGTGATTTTACTTTAGATGGAATTAGCTTGGAGAAAGTAACAACATTTGACTACTTAGGACTAAGGTTAGCTGAGACAATGCAGTGGAAATACCACATTGATAAAATGCTCTTAAATCATAAACGTGTGGCAGGAGCATTAATAAGAGAACACCGCTCCTCACAGAGCAGACCTGTGGCCCCTGCCGTAACAATTTATGCAGCCAAGGCACTTAGTTCGGCACTTTATGGTGCCGAATTATGGGGCTTCGAGAATGTGGATAGCATCAGCAGATCCGAACACAAATTTTTCAGAGATCTGGTGATGCTTCCCGTAATGTCCCTCTGAAGCCACTAATGAGTGATATGGGTAGGCACTCCTTCAAAGATATAGCCAGGCTGCGGCCATTGTTATTCTGGGCTCGTTTGTGCCGAACCCCAGAGCTAACCAGTTATGCCTCCGCGCTCAACGAAGTGATGGCCTTGGATGGCAACCAGAGAATTGGCTGGGTCCTCAAGCTTAAAAAACTCTTCTTGCTCTTGGGTTTAAAGAGTCATGGGACACGCAAATTCCACCTTCCAAAGCTGATCTTAAAAGGTCTTATTGGGCTTGGGTTAATGCCCAGGAACTCTGTACCCAAAGGGTAGGAAGACTCACAGAAGAATTTTATCTCCATAAGCAACATATTTTTTTTTAACCATACCTAGATTTTATCCAGTCACCACGGGACAGAGCACTCTTTATACAGTTCAGGGTAGGTTCGCTCCCGGTTCGGGAGCTAACTGCAAAATGGGGTGCACCATACCAGACACCAGCAGGGTGCCCCTGTTGTAGAGCACCAACCGAGAGCTTAGCTCATTTTATGTTTGCCTGCCCTGCTTATAGGAATGCCAGAACGAGATGGCTTAAACCTATCTGCAGACAATTGGGTACACAAGAACATCTCACTTCATTACGCATCTTAAAATCAGATGCACGCACCCTCTTTGCCTGTGGCGTTGCAAAATATCTCAATTGTGCCTGGATCATAAGGTTCAAATTTTTGTGTTTAGCACCTTAATGAATTATCATGTTTTTATGATGTTTTTTAGCTTTGTCTTGTACAGATGTATATCGTATTGTAGTTTATAGTATAGCCATTCTTCTTGTTAGACAAAAACGTACATCTTATCCACTTAAAGAAAATGTGTTAGAATGAATTTATTTCTATGATGAATTGCACTAGAATGAAATTATTTTTATGATGTTTTAAACTTTTTTAATACTTTGTTTCTAAGTTTTTATTAGGTATTGTGATGCATAAATTGATTATATTGGGTTTTTGATACTAATTGATGTCTTTTTGGTAAATTTTAAGGTCCTCGTCGAATACTGTAAGATAGTTAATGCTTTTAAGATACATGTTTATCGAAATAAAGCTATTTGACACGAGTCAAAACCGGGAGGTCAGAAAGCAAAAAGTCAGGGGAAACACGCCAAAAGATGCCAAGTCTAACACATGTCCCCTCCAGCTGAAAGTAGGGAGAACTACCCAACCCCATTGGAGTTCTCCTCACTAAGGCGGAAGAACCTGGACAGACCATCTGCGTTGGCGTGTTCTGTACCAGGACGGTGCTCCACCGTAAAGTCCATTCCCTGTAGGGAGATGGACCACCTCAGCAGTTTTGGATTCTCACCCCTCATTTGCATCAACCATCTGAGGGGCCTGTGGTCTGTCTGAACCCGGAAGTGAGTCCCAAACAGGTATGGTCTCAACTTCTTCAGTGCCCAGACCACAGCAAAAGCTTCCCTTTCTATGGCACTCCACCTCTGTTCCCTGGGAAGTAGTCTCCTGCTAAGGAAGACTACAGGCTGATCCAGGCCCTCTTCGTTCAGTTGTGAGAGCACCGCTCCCACACCATGCTCTGAAGCGTCAGTCTGCAAGACGAATTCCTTGGAGAAGTCAGGTGCCTTGAGCACGGGCGCCGTGCACATGGCTTGCTTCAGGGCATCAAAAGCTTTCTGGCAGGACTCAGTCCAGATCACTTTCCTGGGCTGCCTCTTAGAGGTCAGCTCTGTTAAGGGGGCAACGATGGTGCCATAGCCCTTAACAAATCTCCTATAGTAACCGGTGAGACCTAAGAAGGCTCTCACCTCTGTCTGGGTCTTGGGGGGTTCCCAAGCCAGAATGGTGTCAATCTTGGGTTGTAGGGGCGCCACCTGGCCGCTTCCTACCTGGTGTCCCAAGTACACCACAGAACCCTGCCCGATCTGGCACTTACTGGCCTTGATCGTGAGGCCTGCACCTTGCAGAGCCCTCAACACTTTCTCAAGGTGCTGTACATGTTCTTCCCAGCTGGAACTGAACACAGCAATGTCATCCAGGTAGGCGGCACTGAAATCCTCCAGCCCAGCCAACACCTGATTGACCAACCTCTGAAAGGTGGCAGGGGCATTCTTCAACCCAAAGGGCATCACCCGGAATTGGTAATGACCTTCTGGGGTTGAGAATGCTGATCTCTCCTTGGCCCCATCGGTTAAGGCAATCTGCCAGTACCCAGACGTCAAATCAAACGTGCTGAGGAACCGGGCAGCTCCCAACCGATCAATGAGCTCATCAGCTCTGGGGATGGGGTGCGCGTCAGTCCTGGTGACGGCATTGAGCCCACGGTAGTCCACACAAAACCGGAGTTCTGGAGTGGCACCGGGCACCGCAGCCTTTGGGACCAAGACCACTGGGCTGGCCCAAGGACTGTGGGAGGGCTCAATCACCCCTAACGCCAACATCTTAGAGACCTCCTCCTTGATGCTGGCTCTGACCCGGTCAGTCAACCTTTAAATCTTGTGCTTCACAGGAGGGCTGTCACCAGTGTCCACGTCATGGGTACACCAGTGAGTAACACCGGGGTCAGAGAGAACAGTGGGGCGAACTGTCCCAACAACTGGCGACAGTCCCCCTGCTGCTCCTGAGTCAGAGTAGGGGAGAGGATCATACCCTCTACTGACCCATCATGCTCCTTGGTAGACAGGAGGTCAGGGAGAGGCTCACTCTCCTCTTCCACCCCATCATCTGTCGCCAAGAGCATGCTCACTTCGGACCTCTCGAAGTGGGGCTTGAGGCGGTTCACGTGAAGGACCCTCAAAGGGTTCCTTGGAGCCTGCAAATCCACCAGGTAGGTGACGTCACTTTTGCGCTCCTTTACCTCATATGGCCCAGTCCACTTGTCCTGCAAGGCACAAGGTGCCACTGGGGCCATGACCCACACTTTTTGCCCAGGTTGAAATTGCAGAGTGGCATCCTGGTCATACCATCTCTTCATTTCTTCCTGGCTTGCTTCTAGGTTCGCCTGAGCGAGTTTCCTGAAGCGGGCAGTTTGGTTTCTAAAGGCCAGCATGTAGCTAAATACATCCTGGGGAGTTTTCCTGGGAGCTGCCTCCCAGCCTTCCTTTACCAAACTCAGAGGTCCTCTGACAGGGTGGCCATACAGGAGCTCAAAGGGGCTGTACCCAAGAGACTTCTGAGGCACCTCCCTGTACGCAAAGAGTAGGCATGGCAAGAGGACGTCCCACTTACGCCTCATGGGTTCTGTTAGACCCTTGATCATGCCTTTCAAGGTCTGGTTGAATCTCTCCACCAGACCGTTTCCTTGTGGGTGGTAAGGAGTGGTGAACTTGTAGGTTACACCACACTCCTTCCACAGGGATGTCATATACTTCGATATGAAATTGATCCCCCTATCAGAAACCACCTCTCTGGGGAATCCCACACGGGAAAAGATCCCCATTAACGCCCGGCCCACCACTGGCGCCGTCGTTGTCCTGAGAGGGATTGCCTCGGGGTACCGGGTGGCATGGTCCACCAAGACCAGGATGTACCTGTTGCCCATGGCTGTCTTGGGATCCAGTGGCCCCACAATATCCATCCCTACCCTCTCAAAGGGTGTACCAACAACCGGAAAAGGTTGGAGAGGAGCTTTGACCTTCCTCCCACTCTTACCACTTGCCTGGCAAGTTTGGCAAGACCTACAGTGTGCATCTGACTGCCTTCGCATTTGGGGCCAAAAGAAGTGGGTGACAAGCCTGTCAAAGGTCTTGTCCTGCCCCAAATGTCCTGCCAAAGGCACGTCATGAGCCAGACCCAGTAGGAAGGTCCTGAAGCGCTGGGGTACCACCAGCACACGGGCTGACCCAGGCTCAGCAACCTTAGGCTCACTGTATAGGAGACCACTCTCCCAGTAGATCAGATGTGACCCGGACTGATTACCAGCTGCCTGGTCTGCAGCCTGCCGCCGCAGACCCTCCAGAGTAGGACACTCGTTCTGCTCCCTGCAGAACTCCTCCCTGGTGGGACCCCCTTCTTGCTGCCAATGGGTCAGCTCAGAGATGTCTCCCAGTTCGGCTACCTGCTCCCCTGTAGGCACCGGGGCGTCCCCCTCGAGGTCCGCCTCCTCCCGGTCCGTGGGAACTTCGGGGGCCGGTTTCCCGCGCCCCCTGCCCTTTCTCTTGGCAGGGACTTGGGCCACTGTTTCAGGCTCCAAGTCCTCTTGATCACCCTTTCTGGCTGCCATTGACCGAGTAGACACGCATGCCCACTCTGGCAACCCAAGCATCTCCAAGTGAGAGCTGAGCTCAACCTCCTTCCATAAGGACTGCTCCAGGTCGTTTCCTAGCAGACAATCTACAGGCATGGTAGGGCTCACAACCACCCTCAAGGGACCTGCGACCCCCCCCATTCAAAGGGAACCTGCGCCACCATACATTGGCGCTCTGAGTTGTCGACAGCAACTACTTGGTGGAATGCTCCTGGGACTACTTGCTTCTCAGACACCAGGTGACACCGGACTGAGGTCACACTGGCTCCAGTATCTCTGAGAGCCTCTACCCTGTTCCCATTAATGGTCACCCAGGTGCTATATTTCTTTGTGTTAGGGGGCACCTGGTTTCCTGGGACCATCTCACTGTCCCCTAGTGAGACAAGGGTCATTTCTGCGGGATCCCCACCCTCCTGTGGGCACCCCTCCTCCCCAAGCGCTACACTAGCCAACACTTTGGACTGTCCACCAGTGGGTGGCTGTGTCCCCTTCGGGCACTTGGGGTCCCCCTTAAAGTGACCTACCTGGTCACATGCATAACACTTGCGGGGGCCGGTCTCAACAGGCTTCCCTGTAGAGACCCCTTTCTTCTTATCACCGGGGGCTGGGAACCTTTACCCTGGGTACTAGTTTGGGGCCCTTTAGAGAACTCCTGTGCTTTACCCTTGTCCCCCCACTTTTCTGCTGGGGACCCTGCCCACCTTTGGCTGAGTCTCCCCAAACGCTTTCTTGTGGACCCTGGTACTCACCCAGCGGTCCGCTTCCATAGCAAGCTTCCTGGGGTCAGTTAGCTTACTATCAACTAGGTGCTGGCGCAGATCTGCAAAACATAGACTAGACAAGTGCTCCCATGCAATCAAGTTGTAGAGCCCCTGAAAATCTGTTACACTACTGCCCTTCACCCAACCATCCAGAGACCTGCAGAACACATCCACACATTGCAACCAAGTGTTGGCATCAGACTTCTTACTGGACCTGAACTGATCCCTGTACTTTTCAGGAGTAAGACCATACTTCGTGAGAAGGGCATCCTTCATGTCAGCATAGGTGAGGTGATACCCCTTACCCAAAGCTATCAGAGCATCCCTTGCTTCTTCCGGGGAAAAGTGGCCACAATCCTGCTCCCCAATTCTCCTCAGGGACCCCATTCATGTGTATGGCTGCCTCATAACCCTGAAACCACCTTTGTATGTCATCCCCCTTCTTGAACTCCTTGCCTACGTTCTTGGGAATGTGCACAATCCTGTCTGCCTTTCTGGACGAATTGCTACCACCATCTGAGCCTGACTTACTCCTAAGTTCTAGCTCCTTCAGTTCTCTCTCATGCTCTAAGAGCATCTTTCCCTCCTCTATGGCCAATCTCTTCTCCTCCCGCTCACTCTCCAGCCTGAGCTTCTGCAGCTCAAACTGCCTTGCCTCCCGCCTGTCCTCCAGCTCCTCTGGGGACAGACTGCTGCTGCCTGACCTGGCGGGTTCCCCCTACCCAAAAGCACATCCACCCTGGAAATAGGCTCCTCCACCTCCTCACTGAGATCACCAGGCTGCCCATTGGCATGTCTGGCTGCTATCCAGGCCCTCAGCGCCTTCTGTAGCTCCTCCTTCCTTGTGAGGCCTTTAATTTGGACTTTCAGGTTTTTACAAATCGCTCGTAACTCCTTTACGGCGTAGGATTCCAACCTGTCCTCCTCAAAGATAACTTCCAGAGATGCAACGGATGATGCAATTGATTCAGGCATGACAAAAGTAGTGAGTTGAAAGCTGGCAAGATCAAAAATAGGCCAAAAGAAAAAGAACCAGTATGTGGTACGTAATGGTCTGCGATATGGTAGTAGTGCACACCAATCGCTGTAAGTCAAGTGCAAACACAAGTCCTATCCTCACTGCTGACAACCAATGTTAGAAATGGGATCTCTAGTTGGCAAGGGCTTGCACCTTTGTCCAAGTAGGGACCCTTCTTCCTAGTCATGGTAAGGGTGTTACACTCGTGAAGTAACCCCTGCTCACCCTCGTGGTAGCTTGGTACGAGCAGTCAGGCTTAATTCAGAGGCAGTGTGTAAAGCATTTGCACATAACCAACAGTAATACAGTGTAAGCACTACAAACGGACACCACACCAGTTTAGAAAAATAACCAATATTTTATATACTCAAGACAAGACCAATTACGACAAAAATCCACAATACTATACTTTACGAATGAATGCTTGTACGTTAACTTCTTCTTTGCAGGAATAGCACAAAAGCAAAGTTCGTACGAGTCGGTAGCTCCGTCCGAGCCTACCGTGATGCTGAAAACCACAGAGTCTAACAGTTCCAGCCGACCGCGTCGATACGGGCCAGCAGAGTCGTGAACAGACTCGGTTACAGTACCTTTCTCGTTGTGGCTGGTACGGAGTGTACGAGCCGGTCGGCGTTCGCCGCGGTTGCGGTGCAAGACGGAGCGATGCAAGCTGCGGTGTCCCTCGATGCGGTGCAGGCAGCGGCTCGATGAGCGTCGTGCAGACGGAGTCGGTGAGTCCAAGGCGTGCGGTGCAGGGTGAGACGATGCTCGATGCGGTGCTGACAGGTTGCGATGCAGGCGACCCAGCCGGAGTGCGGGAGCTGGCGTCGGACAGCGGTGCGAGTCGGAGCGGTGCGTCGCAGGCGTGCGAGCGGTGCCCCAACTGCGGTGCGGTCACGACTCTTGAGCCAGTTGCAGCGACAGCGTCGGTCTGGTCCGGCTGGCACAGCGAAGCGATGCGATGCGAACTGCGGTGCCCACAGGTCACGGTGCAAGCAGCGGCTCGATGTTGGCGGCGTTGGACGTCGCTCACGGTGAGACCAGGGTTGCGATGCGAAGCGGGGCGATGCGGTCTGCGGTGCAAACAGGTCACCGGCCAGGGAGGGATTCTGTTGACGGAGTCGGTTGCGGTTCCCTTCCTCTGTGGCAACTGAAACAGCGTTCCAGAAGCGGTACCCAGAGGCTTGTGAAGTCTTTGTAGTCCCTGAGACTTCTGAACAGGAGGCCAGCTCGGTTCCTGGCCCTTGGAGATACTCAGCACAAGTTTGTAGAAAGTTCAGTCCAGTCCTTTCCCTGCCCAAGGCAGAAGCAGCAGCTGCAGGCCAACCCAACAAAGCAACAACACAGCAAAGGGGCAGTACTCCTCCTGGCAGCTCTTCCAGCTCTTCGTCTTGGCAGGTTCCTTGATTCCAGCGAGATCTAAATTCATGGGGTCAGGGCCCCAATATTTATATCCCAAATTCCTTTGTTCTCTGAAGGCAGAGAGGCCTTTGCCTAGTCCAAACCAGTTCTGGAGCACTTTGTTGACAAGTCTCCGTCCCTTCTTTCAGTGAGTAGGCCAGGGACATCAGACGCACCACAGGAGGTGGAGCCAGCATTGTGGAGGGAAGGCACTGTCCTATTCAGGGCCCAGGTGCGACCCCTCCCACCAATCTACATGTAGATCTTGCTATTCAGCCCTGTGCTGACTCACCCTGTCTCCTGGCATCCTCCAGCCCCTGTCACTCACACTCCAGACAAGGAATACACAACCTCGCAGAGGCAGGCCTGGATGGTTAGACAAGAAAATACCCACTTTCTAAAAGTGGTATTTTCAAACACAGAATGTTAAAACCAACTTCACTAAAACATGCATTTTATCATTCTGAGTCCAGGCATACTAAACTCGAATTTCTACCACGTTCCCGGGGTCAGTTAGGATTATAAACTGTAATAATCAAAACCGCCCGTTCTGGCCTAGGGGAACAGGTAGCCTTGCAATAGTGAAAAACGAACTAGGCTGTAATTCACTATCAGGACATGCCGCACACACCCGGGCATGTCCTACCTTTCGCATACACCACACCCTGCCCACAGGGGTACCTTGGGCCTACCTTAGGGGTGACTAACATGTAGCAAAGGGAAGGTTTAGGGACTTGCAAGTGTGTGCACTTGCCAAGTCGACATGGCAGCCCCAGGCTGCGCACAGGCTCTGCGATGGCAGGCCCGAGTTCCACTTTACGGGCTGTTTGCGTGGGTGGCACAATCCAGTGCTGCAGCCCACCAACAGCATTTGGTCTATAGGCCCTGGCACTCGCAGTGCACTTTACAAGGGACTGACACATAAACCAAATAGGCCAATCATGGAAACACCAATCCATAACGCATTTTATACAGGAGCACTTGCACTTTCCCACTGGACAGCAGTGAGGAAGTGCGCAGAATCATTACACCAGCAAAAACAGAGTCAAAACCGGGAGGTCAGAAAGCAAAAAGTCAGGGGAAACACGCCAAAAGATGCCAAGTCTAACAGTTTTGTGATAGGAGATTAGGGAGAGGGTCACTCTCTTCCTCCTGTCCCTCATCAGTTGCCATGAGCAAGCCCATGTCAGCCCTGTCTACAATAGGTTTGAGCCTGTTCACATGGAGCACCCTGTGGGGGCTCCTGGGAGTGCCAAGGTCCACCAAGTAGGTGACCTCACTTTTTTGCTCAATGATAGTGTGGGGCCCACTCCACTTATCTTAGAGAGCTGCTGGGGCCACAGGATCCAACACCCACTCCTTCTGGCCTGGCTGGTAAACAGACAGGACAGCCTTTTGGTCACGCCAAGCTTTTTGCAATTCTTGACTGGCCTCCAGGTTTTTACTTGCCTTCCTCATGTACTCAGTCATCCTAGAACGGAGACCAAGTCCATAGTCCACTATGTCTTGTTTGGGAGGTTTGAGAGGTAACTCCCATCCCTCCTTCACCAAACATAAGGGACCCTTAACTGGATGCCCAAACAGAAGTTCAAAAGGGCTGTAGCCAACCCACTTCTGTGGGACCTCTCTGTAGGCAAAGAGAAGGCAGGTCAGAAGGACATCCCATTTTCGCCTAAGCTTTTCTGGGAGGCCCATGATCATGCCCTTCAGGGTTTTGTTGAATCTCTCAACTAACCCATTGCATTGTGGATGATACAGGTGGTGAATTTGTAATTTACACCGCACTCCTTCCACATTGCAGTGATATAACTTGACATGAAGTTTGTATCTCTGTCATTTAAAACCTCCTTAGGGAAGCCCATTACTGGAAAAGTTCCCAAGAGGGTCCTTTCCACCACAGGAGCTGTAGTGGTCCTAAGGGGAATTGCTCCTGGGTGCCTAGTGGCATGGTCCACCACCACTAGAATATAACTGTGCCCAGATGCTGTAGGAGGGTTCATGGGACCAATTATACCAATACCAACCCTCTCAAAGGGAACCCCCACCACTGGAAGTGGAATCAGGGGGGCCTTTGTGGTGCCACATGCCTTACCACTGGCTTGGCATGTGGCACATGAGCGGCAAAACTCCTTGGTGTCCTCAGACATATGAGGCCACTGAAAGTGAGGGACAAGCCTGTCCCAAGTCTTACTTTGGCCTAAGTGTCCTGCTAGGGGGATGTCATGTGCTAGGGTGAGTAGGAAGCCCCTAAACTTCAGAGGTATAACCAACCTCCTGGTGGCACCAGGTTTGGGGTCTCTACCCTCTAAGCTCAGGAGTCCCTCATCCCAGTAGATCCTGTGGGACCCACTGACACCCCCAGCAGCCTCAGCAGCAGCTTGCTGTCTGAGGGGTTCAAGATAAAGAGAGGGGCAGGTTTGCTGCTCCAAGCTCAAGTCTGCCCTGGAAGGGCACCCCGTCCCCAAGAACTCAACCTGATCAGGCTCAAGTTCATCTGGCACAGTTCCTTCACAGGGACTAGGATCATCACCCTCAAGAGAATGATCCTCACTCTTAGTCTGGGGGGAAGACACAGCCTTACCCCTTCTGCTCCTTCTCTTGGAAGGTACCTGGTCCATTGTTCCAGGGCCTGTTCAGTGGTTGTCAGTTTGGCATGTGACCTAGTCACTGCAAACACATCTGCAGAGATGCCCAACATTGCTGCATGAGTCCTGAATTCCACATCAGCCCAAGCTGAAGTTTCTAAATTATTGCCCAACAAACAATCTACTGGTAGGTCTGAACTTACCACAACCTTTTTAGGGCCAGTTACCCCTTCCCAGCTGAAATTAACAACTTCCAATGAATGATCTGTCCTGATATTGTTTCCATTGGTCACTTGGTACATTTCACCAAGTATGATCTGTCCAGGAGACACAAGTTTCTCAGTCACCATTGTGACACTGGCCCCTGTGTCCCTGTAGGCCATTGACACTACTCCATTAATCAAATGTTGTTACCTGTACTTGCCCAGGTTACTGGGACTGACCAGTAAGGTGGCAAGATCTATGCCACCATCACAAATTAAAACAGCCTGAGCTGGAGTTCTGACTAAGCCAGAACCCAACTCAGTGCCCAAGGTCAACCACACTAATCCCTTGTTCCCTGTACCACCACTTGTACTTGTGCTAGAGGGAGCAGTCACCTTGGGGGCAGTGGTGGTAGAAGTAGTTTCCTTGGCTTTTGGACAATCAGCATCTCTTGTCCAATGGGTTTTTACCTTACAAAAGTAACACCAAGGTTTCTTCTTGACTTCACCTTTATTGGATTGTGACTCCCCCCAGATGCAGGTTTTTGGGGCCCTGGTGAAGACTCTTTTTTGTCTTTACCCTTGTCCCCACCCTAATCTTGAGTTTTAGAATCTTGCTTCTTCTGTTCACCACTATTGTCCTGATTTTCTGCTTTTCCCTGGTCCTGACCCATTTATCTGCCTTCTTTCCCAGCTCTTGGGGAGAAGTCAGATCTGACTCCATCAGGTACTGATGCAATAGCTGATTTTGGCAATTATTAGATCTGCTCCCTCATAATCAAATCGTACAATTGATCAAAATCATGCACTTTGCTGCCAAGCAACCAACCTTCCAGAGCCTTAATAGCACTATCCACAAAGTCTACCCAGTCCTGATTCTGTGCCTTCTGGGTGTCTCTGAACTTAATCCTGTACTGTTTAGTGGTTAAGCCAAACCCATCAATGAGAGCACTCTTCAAAACTGAGTAATTGTCAGCATCCTCTTTTCTAACAGGAGATTATCTCTACCTTTGTCAGCAAAGGAGAGTCACAGGATAGCTGCCCACTGCTCTGGAGGGACCCTCTGAACTTTACAGGCCCTCTCTAAAGCAGTTATCCATTTGTGGATGTCATCCCTAACATGGTAGGGAGGGACAATTTTGCTCAGATTCCTATTGTCAAAGGAATGTTCCTTACTTCTGGGGACACTGTTGCTGCCACCATGGGACTCTAGTCCCAATTTCTTCCTAGCCTTCTGAACATCAAGGGACTCTCTGTCAAGGGCCAACTGCTCTTACCTAAGCCTAGCTTTCTCAAGCTCAAGAAGTTGGTACTCCCTATCTAAAGAGTTCCCTCCTTTACTAGAAATGGAGGTCCCTACAGACTGTCCTGAGGCATTGGATTCTCTTGAGGAGGATCTAGACCTCCTCTGTCTACTCTGCACTCTCCCAGGAGGAACAAAGGGGGCACCTTCTGGGCCACCTGTAGTATCCTCTGGGAGGTCTGAATTGTCCAGGTGGGAGCCATCGAGCTCCACCTGGTCAGGGCTAGATTCTAGGTTAAAGAGGGGTTCCGCTCCTGCCCTAACTTTATTACATGGCCCACCCACTCTGTCCTGTTCATCTGACCTAGAGGCTTTCCTCAGGCCATCCAACAGTAACACCTCTACAAGGCGTTGAGTGTTGGCACTTCTCCCTGTCTCCAGATTTCTAGAGGCACACAGGGCTTTCAGTTCTTGGAGCGAAAGTTCACTGTATCTAGAAGGCAGAGAGCCACTGGCATCTCCTTTAGTATACATACTAAGTGAGGTGTGGTGTTGCACCTACCTAACCTAGTGGGAACTAAACTCTCTGAGCTTGGAGAAAGGGTGTGCTAGACCCTTGACTTACCCAACCCTAAGTTCAGTAGAACTTACTTATTCTAAGCTTGTATTTATATGTGCCTAGTACTAGTGGTTTCTCAGTTAATCAATACAAAGGTTTATCTGGTAAAACAATGCAGGCTTGAATCCCAACCGCCGCCACCAATGTGAGAAGCTGGCCTGGTATATGATGTCCACTAATGTAAGTGGGCACCTTGCAGCAGTCCAGACAACTCTTATGGTGATTTAAGAGGTCTCATACCATAGAAAGCCATCCAAGTTGTAGCTGTGGAGAGCAGCCTTCAGGCTTAGTCTTGAAGGAGTGTAAAGCAGCTTGTTTTACCAGAATGCAATCTTATTGTATAGATTAAATGAAAAGAGAACCACACAGTAGTTATAAAAATATGTATTTATTATATAACACTATCTAGTACGTTACAGTATCTCCTACACGGAGACAGACACAAAGAACACAATACTTTAGCAAACAAACCACAGTAAATAGCACCAATACACAGTGGGCCCAAGGGGGGACACCAAACCATATACTAAGAAAGTGGTATAAGAACCATGACTCGACTCAGGACAATGTCGAGAGGGCTTAGAATTGCTGGGACCCCAAGGAACAACCCAAGGTGAGTATGTAGGGACCCAGGGAGAGCGTGTGCAGTGTGTGAACACGACTGCGTGCTCCGTACAAGTCTATGTGCAAGTCGCGGTTGGAATTTTAAAGATTAAGGACCCTTCCCAGTGGACCCTGAAGAAACCCCGTGGAAGACAGAAGGTTGGAGAGCCACTCCACCCGTGGATAGCAAGGTACCCAAGTTACCTGTCCCAGGGAAGCTGGGTGCATAGGTGTGAATTGGTGTCGGAAACCGCCGTCGAACCCAATGGAGGACTTCAGGAAAGTGCCGCTGCCACTGCTGGAAGAGGAGAAAGTGTCTGTGGGAATCCAAACATGGAAAGCAGAGGGGACAGAGTTTATGTCACTCAGGAGTGACCAGGAGACTTGGAAGACGAATGCCCTCCGATGTCGGGTGCTTCAGGATAGATGATGGTGACCGTGACTCTGCAGCTGCGAGGACCAGGCAATGCTGAGGATGACCAGGACCCGGATAAGAGCTGTCCCACAAAGGATATCAAGTGCTGAGGGGTCGGTATACGGCGGGAGCACCAACAAGCCTTGGCAAAAGCAACCCATGCAGGAAGTCAAGAAGGTGCACGGTTGGGACCAGCAAGGTCCAGGAGACTCACCACAAGCAGGGGAGTCAGGGCAGTCCCTGAACAATCAGAGGAGCCCAAGGAAAACAAAGATGACCCTCAATTGGACCCACAGGCCGGAGACTCAGGGATCGTGAGAGGACCTCGAGCAGCTCACCAAAAGGAGCAGGCCAAGGTGCCCACAAAGTGATGTGACTGAAGATCTTGGTGGAAGAAGTTGCCAGAGGTTGGTGCTACTAGGAGCCCAAAGCACTTGTCGCAAAGTTGCTAACAAGCATATGCACTTGCAAAAGTATGCGCTGCACAGGAGTTCTGTTAATGCAGCCCCCACGAGGGACTCTGACCTCAAACTTGGTGAGAGGGCAGCTTGGGCCTCGGGAGCTGTAGATAACTACCACCTGTGTTGTTGAACCCTTTGGAGTCTGCAGGAGCTCAGGATCAGCCGACTGGTTAGCAGTGCTGAGGTGCCTACGAATACAGGGAAGTGACTCCTTCACTTCAAGGGAGATTATCTCCAAGTGTCTTGGATGCTCCACAGCTCATGCATGGATCCTGTATGATGCACAGGCACAGACGAGGCAGCAGACTGAAAGGAAGATGAAGTCAGGCCCAAATGAAGTCCAGCAAAGTCCAGAGTGCCCAGCCGGTAGAAGTGCAGTGGTTCCAGTTCTGAATCTTGTCCGTGGTGAATCTAGGGACCTATATGCAGGTAAGCCCTTAAGTACCCTAGGGAAAGGGTTGGGAAGATTCAGGGGACCCTCCCAGGGGAGGGTCTGGTTAGGGGGGAGGTTACTTCCATGTCCTTTGTCCAGTTTCGTGCCAGAGCAGGAGCCAACGGCTCCCAGGACTGGTTTGAACTGGACTAGGCACAGGGACACCAAATGTGCCCCTCATGCAGACTTTCAGGTGCTGGCCAGTGCACCCACCCAGCCCTAATACACCAAATCCTGTCTGGGAGGTAGTCACACCTCCTTGTGACAGGACGCCTATTGTTCTGCCTTCCCCTGCTCAAGCTTGGTTCAGCAGCAGGAGGGCAGAAATGTGTCTCTGGTTGGCAGCAACCATTCTATGCTGTCCGGGCCTAGAAGGCTGGTACCGGGAAAACCTAGAGCCTAACAGAGGGCTCTTCCAGTGCTTGGAATCATACCTCCCACGCCGTTTATGGTGTCGAGGTATGATTCCAACATGTTTGATACCAACATGATAGGATTCGTTGCAGCCATTTTTTTGAGATGGTCATCGTGCGGTCACACGATGCCCCTCTATATAGTATATGGCTGCCTCACTGACAACCTGGGAGAATGGAGTCCGTAGGCTTCAGGGGTGTCCTGCTCATGCAGGGGCACCATCTCACTTAGAACAAAGCACCCTGCCCTCAGGATTGTAAAGGCGTGCTATAGGGGTGACTTATAGGTTTTAAGTGCAGTGACCCTTAGATATAGTAACCCTATATCTTAAGTAAGTGGTACATGCGCCAACCTACACAGGCTGCAATGGCATGCCTGCAGTTCCATTTTGCATGGTCTCTCATGGGTGGCATAATGCATGCTTCACCCTATGGGAGACCTCTGGGGCACCTATGCCCTGGGTACTTGTGTACCATATACTATGGATTGATAAGGGTACTCCAGTATCTAATCTGGGACTGTACATAGGTACTAACACAACAGTTTAGGGAGAAGGCAGATAGACTGGGGTCCTGATTAACAGGATCCCAGTCAGACTAGACAAAAACAGCATCACATAAAGCAAAAAGTGGGGGAAACCATAAGAAGCAGATCCTACTTTCCTACAGTACCATTTTTGCTCTATGATTTTCCTCATCATCGCCGTCATTCCCTTTTTTACTAGTTCATTTAGTTGATCCTGTGCTGCTAGAATGTCCAAACCTCAACCCCTTTTTTGGTAAAACATCTGAGGCACGATCTGCCTGGTCTTTTTCAAAATGCTTCATCTTTGTATATACACAAAAACGACTCCATTTGAAGCCTGAGACTTTTTTGTATGACGGGAGCATTCTAATAACAATTTTTATTAGGATCCTTTATTAACCCCAAACATTTTTGGGGGTATTAGAATTGCAGAAAGAACAGCAGATTCAGGTTTGACATTCACCTCCGATCAGGAGGCTCAAACTGGCATATAGAGCGAGTACAAATTACCCAGAACACACTATATTGTGCCACCAACGGGTGGCCATCTTGTAGAGTCAGCGGTCTAGGCCCCCCTGACACGAGGATGCAAGCACGAGCTGGCCTGACATTTAACAGAACGGTCTCGGCCCGCGCATTCACCTTCGGAGCCACAGGCAGGCAGAGTATTGCTGGGCGAGGGTGCAGCTTTGATGAAGTGAGTATGGCATAGCCGATCCCCTTGACAACGAGCATTTCTCCATTTGATTGGTATACGTATATCTGCAATCAGTGTCTTGACAAAATCTTTTCGCTTTCAGTGTGTGACTACAAGCACCCCTCCCCTCCCATGCAGAGCTCAAGGGGCCAAATTTAGGCATAAATAAAGTATGCAAAACAGACACGTAACATATTTTCTTACAAACTCTCTATATATGTAAGCCAGCCAATCATTTTCACTACCACGATGATAAACGCATTATTTATGCAAATAGACAATCGGTTCACTACTAGCCAGATGTACCGATGGACATATACAGAGGGGCTACAACCCCAAATTTTCAACCAGTATATAGATGATCAATTCATAGAGTGTGTGATTTAGGTTTCATGGCTTGTATTGTCTTGTATGTTTTTTCCGTAAGGGAAGCACAACACTAACAATTTAATGACATAGACTAGCCGTGCATTAGTGAAAAAAATATCACTTTGGTTCCACAAGTTGATGATGTGTTTAGTCAATATAACTTTATATACAAGTTAACCGTTTTTGTTATGTCTTATCTTTCCATATCATATTGAAGAAACATACCTATTAGGTATTGTATTTTGTATGATAATTTCTTTATATCACCTTAACATTAATTAAGAAGACCCTCTGGTTTCTTTAGGCATGAAGGAAGTGACCTGTTTAGGGCCACCCGGGTCACTGCATGACCACCTCTCAGCCTTCCGTACCAAATGAAGAGTCGGTCAGACAGTAGAGAATACAAGCCAATAACTGTTTATTATGTGCACTCAGAGTGGAGCCCCATTTGCACAGTCGCTAGGAGTGCTACAGAAAGGACTAAAGTCAACAAGCATAAAAATACATTATGTACGTTTCATAGCCGGGCAAAAACACGCCCACAGTGGAATTTTCCAGGCAACTGCAGCTAAACAGTGAAATACAGAAAAAACGGTTTCAGCACTCATATCTTACAAAAAGAAACATGAGTCCAAGGTCGCTCCATCCGGAGCCAGCCACCAGACAACGGGGAGAGGACCTCTATCTAGTGAGAAAGGTATGCGCTAATAAGAACAGTGTATTCATTACTGAGACAGAACAGAAGTAAAAGAAACGAAACTCTAAGGGGAGCATTTCTTGGAATTAAACGAGATCAGTTTCGAACATCTTAAAATGGCGCCTGCAAATAAAATGGCGCAGCGAATGCTAACTTACATAGGGCAATGCAGGAGTACAAACATTTTTATTTTAACAGACCCTCCTTTTAGCATGAGCTAAACATTTTCTAACAGCAACAAAAAGCAAAAACCATAAACAGTAATAAGAATTCTCAATAATAAACCATTATAAGCACTCCATATTATCAACATCAGGAAGTGAAACCGTAAGGAGGGTGGAATTCTCAAAAATTATTTCGTCGATATTCATGAGATCCTCAATATCCTTTTGGATCATTATTGCAGCATCAAAAGAACAACACATATGATTTTGTTTCTTCGTGACCATATCACATTAGACTGTGTAACAAGAATCATTGGCTGCTCTTCGTCAGCAGCTTTTCTACCAAAAGGATGCATAATGAATTATTAAAGAAAGGTGAAAATCAACAGGAAATATATGAGTTCCCAGTGTCCGTCTGAGCCTCACTGGTACAGGCTCCTATTGTCCATCAATAAGTTTTCACTCTTGAGCACTGGCGTTGGAGCTTGCTCAGTCCTAAGCTCTTTTAATGTATCCCACGTCGATCCAGATGGTATACCTTCGAGGTATACTTCAACTGTCCCTAACTAATGTTAAAAACAACTAAAGCAAAGTAAGCACAAAATTCTCCACTAATTTCTGTTAATGCCGTTGGTACTGTAACTCAATACTAGCTATCTTACGCAGTCCATCCCTAATCTTTTTTCTCCTTGGACTCAGTATCCCTCAGCCGAGGGTGCAAATTGTACCTGGTAGCCCCAGGCACTGTGTGATCAACAAACAGAGGCTCTTGGATAGCTCGTATTTCTGAGAGAACAGCCTTATTTAACACATCCTCTTTCTCCTTATCCGTCTGCGTCCAGGTCAACTGGGCGTCGTTGAAAGGAACAAACCTTAGCATCTGTTCACACTCCGTATCGCTCACACCTTCTTTGACCCATTTATCATATGGCAACGGCAAAGGAATCCTTCTACAATGGGTAGCATGTACCCAGGTCTTTCGACCAGCAACCTTTACAGCCGTCTGTGTCACCAACAGAACTTGCTCAGGAACTTTCCAGCGCAGCTCCAAACTTTTCTTCCTCTGAAAGTTGCGGAGCAACACATAGTCACCAGGCTGAATGTCGTAGCCGGGTCCCTCTGGTGTAGAAGGTAGGGACTCCCGCACCTGTTGGTGAATAGAACGTAAACTTTCTGTTAACTGGCCAAGGTAATCAAGCAAAGCAAGATATTCAATATCAGAATAACTAAGAGGACGAGGGACGCCTCAGACATTCGCCGGGCATTCGAACACGACCTCATGGGGTGTTCTAGAATGAGCTGTTATTCTTGTTGATAAGAGAGCTAACGGAGGAGCATCTGGCCATTTCAACCCTGTTGTTTCCTGAATTTTTGCCAATTTCAGTTTGAGAGTACCAATGTACTTCCCAACCAAACCTGCTGATTGTGGATGATTGGCGGCATGACATTTCTGCTTTCCATGCAAACCTTCACAAATCAATTTAATTACTTTCCCATTAAAATGACTTCCGTTGTCACTCCAAATAACTCAAGGCAAGCCGAAACGAGGGAAAAACTCCTTAAGAAGTACCTTCGCAGTCGTAATGGCTGTATTATCTTTAGTGGGGTAAGCCTTATCCCATTTACTAAATGCACATACAACCACCAAAACGTACTTGACATTATTACATCTTTCTAACTCAATATAGTCCATTAGGAAAACTTCAAAAGGAAAAGTAGGTGGTGCAAAATTACCAGGTGGTGTAGGGGTACCCTTCCCTGGATTATGCATCATACAGACCATGCAGTATTTCACCAAATGCGCAGCCGTCTTAGAAATGTTGTAATTATGCCATACAGGGGCTAACAATTTACAGATGCCTTTCGCACTAATATGATCTGGACCATGTGCGTAGTAACCACTGGAAGTACATATGCATCAGGCAACATCCATTTTTGCTCTCCAGATTTATCAATCCAACACGCTTCCTCATTCAATTGTGCTGTACTCGCTTTCCATTTCGCTAATTCCTCTATCGTGGCTTCATCTCCGTATCTCTTTTACACTCTCAAGTGTATTTTCAAACATGACAACCTCGAGAACCCACCTAGCTGGACCTGCAACAAATATGCGTTTCATCTTACTTCGGGCCGTTTCCTTAGCTGTCTGATCTGCAAAGGCATTTGCTCTACCCACATCGTCAGTAACCTTTTTATGGGCGCTACACTTAATTATTGCCAGTTTCTTGGGAAGCGTTAAAGCAGACAAAAGCCGCAATATAAGGTGCCTGTGCTAAATCTTTGTACCATGGGCGGTAAGGAACCGTCTCTCAGCCCAGAGTCGCCCAAAATTATGCGCAAATCCGAATATGTACTGGCTGTCAGTATAAATATTGACAACCAACCTTTCACTCAACTCACAAGCTCGAATAAGGGCGGCAAGCTCAGCAGCTTGAGCCGACTGATAAGGGACCCGTGATGTCTCTACCACCGTACGCAATGTAGTGATAGCATAAACTGCAGTGGTGGTGCCATCTGGTAATTTGAAACAAGAGCCATCGACATATAGTTCTCCTTGAGGATCAGATAAGGAACATCAGTCAGGTCTACCTGTCCTTTCATCTCTTCTTCCATCTAGAAGATACAATCATGTTTGTCAACTGCATCATTATCAGAAGGGAGGGGTAGTAACGTGGCTGGATTCAGAGTGGCACATCTCTTGATCGTAATGTATTTAGCAAACAATGTCAATTCATAGCCAGTAAGACGTTCACTGGTGAGGTGCTGTGTCTTTGTTTTATTCAAAAGTATATCCACAGCATGGGGTACTATAACTGTGAGGTCTGTATCAAGTACGAGTCCAGCTAACTGTCTGATAGAAGTGGCCACAGCCGCGACCACTCTCAGACAGATCGGGAAGGCTCTTGCGACAGGGTCAAGCACAGCAGAAAAGTAAGCACAAGGCCTCTGTTTACCCCCAAATTTCTGTGTTAGGACAGAAAGTGCGCAACCAGCCATTTCATGAACATAGACCACAAACAGTTTGTTATAGTTTGGTGTGCCAAGCACCGGAGCCGAACAAAGCGCAGTTTTTAATTGCTCAAAAGACTGCTGACATTTGGGCCTCCAAGGCAAAGGCTCATGCACTGCTTTCGTTGTTAATGCAAGCAAAGGTTTGATTAGTAGCGAGTAGTTTGGGATCCACTGGCGACAGTAGGAAGTAATACCTATAAAAGTGCGTTTATCTTTTTGAGTTTGTGGGATAGACATTTTAACAATAGTACTAATACGCTCAGGGGTCAATCTCCTACCCTTCTTCGACAGTAGGTGACCTAAATAGGTGACCTCCTGTCGACAATATTGAAATTTAGAAAGAGAGACCTTATGTCCATGGTGGGCCAAATGCAACAACAATTTGACTATACTGTCCTTACAACCTTGTTCTGTGTTAGAAGCTATTAGTAGATCATCGACATACTGGACTAGTACATTACCTGAAAGAAGCGATAATGAATCCAACTGACTGTTTAATGCTTGGCTATAAATACTAGGACTCTTTGTATAGCCTTGAGGAGCGCAACAGAACCGATAGCTTCTGCTGGCCAGTGTTAACCCAAACAAATACCTACTGTCTGGATGAATAGGAATACTGAAAAATGCATTTTTCAGATCAATAACAGAAAAGAACTTAGCAGTTGAAGAAATCATTGGTAAAAGCGTAGTGATATCAGGAACCACCGGAAACTGCGGAACTACAATTTTATCAACCTTGCGCAAATCAATCACAAAACGGTAAACATCATCAAGAGTCTCAGAAGAACCCAAGGGTGTCCTCTTAAGAACCGGAAGAATAGGAATATTACAAATGTTGGCAGAGGTTTCTTCAACGACTCCCTTCCGTATCAAATCCTGAATAATCTGCAGCAAAGCCCGCTCTCCTGCTGCGGTATCTTTTACTGAGGAATGCAGGGTAAAACAGCATTATCTTTAACTTGAATAGAAGCTGGCGGTATATGCAACAAACCTACATCCGTATCACCTGTGGCCCACAGTGTAGGTGGTACCTCAGCAAATTCAGCCGGGAGGGGCGCATCCTGAGACAAACACTGTTTAATACTCACATCCGGACCCATAGTAATATAAACACCTGCAGGGGAACAATAAATAGTAGCATGCAACTTCTTCAACAAATCCAAACCCATCAAATTTTCACCACAATTAGATGTCAACAAAAACGGGTATTCTACAGTGAAAGGACCAACAGTCAGTGCAAGGGGTCGGGAAATGGGGCTTATAACCGGTACACCTGAAAAACCTACTGAAACATTATTATGACCACAAAGAGCCGCCCCAGGGACCATATGTCGAGAAACAGAACTCTTTGTCGCACCTGTATCCACCAAAAAGTCCTTAGGCGAACCCTGCAAATCCGCTGTGACATAAGGCCCACGCTGATCTACATTTATATGAACTGGTCCCGCACCCTGTCCCTGGCTGTCCTAGCTATAAGACATACCTGTCACATCATTGAAGGAAGTGGCACGATTAGGGTCACCCGGGTCACTCACAACCGTCTCTCAGCCTTCCATACCAAATGAAGAGTCGGTCAGACAGTAGAGAATACAAACCAATATCTGTTTATATTCAGGTACACTCAGCATGGAGCCAAGTCTGCCCAGTCGCTTAGGAGTGCTGCAGAGGGACAGACATCGACAAGCATAACGATACATTATGTACATTTCAGAACCAATGAAGGCACACCCACTGTAGAATTTTCCAAGCAGACGCAGCAAAACAGTGAAGTACAGAAAATAAATGTTGATTCTGAGGCCGAGCACACACTATCTATTACTCAAGGTCGCTCTGCCCGTGCCCTCCACCACACAAGTGGGAGAAGGCCTCTATCTAGAGGGAAAGGTATGCGCTCATAAGAACAGTGTATTCATTAGTGAAGCAAAACTTAGCCATGGAGAAACACAACTCAACAGAGGCCTTTTCTCGGAAATAGCGAAGAAAAAGTTTCGATTATAACTCAAAATGGCCCGACATAGAAAATGGCGCTGCGAATGCTAACATACATAGAACAATGCGCAAACATGAATTTTTCTATTCTAACAGACCCTCCTTTTAGCATAAGCTAAAGATTTTCTAGTAATAGCAAAGAGCATATAAATCAATAAAACAGAAAGTCATAGGTAAACTTCTTAGGAGCACTCCATGTTGTCAACATCAGGAAGAGAGACCGTAAGGAGGGAGGAAGTCTCGAAAATGCCCTCACCTATCTGCATGAGGTCATTGATCTCCTTTTGAACCATAATTGCAGCATTGGTGTCATGAATCGATATTTTCCTCGTAGGAGTGAGAAGAGTGGTGCAATAAGAACAACAGAAGGGAAGGCATTGAACAAGGACACAGCAAGAGACCAAGATCACAATGAAATAAATCACCTTTTCAAGGATCCAACCCCAGCTGCCAAAAAGAGACCAACTCCAGTTCCCACTTTCCATTCCTTTAACATTTTCTAGGATGTTTAAAATGTGTTGGGTAATATTCTTTTCCATATTTGTGATCCCGACTACACACTTGTCTCCTACTACCGCGCACACACCACCACTTTTAGCTGGGATGAAATTGACTGCACATCTAGTCTGCTCGAAATATATTCGCATACTTTACAATTGGGTGGTGATGTCACGCAAAGTAGCTACTGTGGAGTTAGACAATATTTGCAGCTTACATCCGAAATATTCTCTAGCTTTCTCACCCCTGGCCATAGTAGTACCACCAAATGTAATTATGGAGGAAAGAAGGTATCCAAAATTAATACCATTACTATAATTATTGACTTCGCGATCTGTCACTCCTTCACAGAACTCCTTGGTCAATGTCCTTTTTACCCATCTTACTTTAGGCTTCGCATGTTTGCAAGGTACACCCAAAGGCAGTACCATCCCAAGGGCCACACCATCTGTACAATTATGGACATTCGAATAAGTCCCATTAGACAAAAAAGAAAAACCCTGGGTGTGCATACACCGGTCTATCATAATCTACTGCAGAATACCTGGAATTCCTCCCAAAGGTACTGGGGTCCTTTGTATTTACCAAAGAGTATGTGTCCTTATGCAATACTCTCCCTGAACAATTGACATAAAATATATTGTCAGTACAATTGATAATTGGACAACAAGCAGGGTAATAACCAGCTTCTCTGGGAACTGTCAATTTGTTATACTGGTAACCCACCAGAGTTACATTCTGTTATTCCATATAGAAGTTGTCGCAATAAGTGTTGTTGTCACACCCCGTATAACCCATGCTTCGTGGCTTTCTATGATATAGACAAGGACCTGGTTAGCCAAACCCAAATACTCCTTGCACTTCTACGAAGTCAAGGGGCCGAGTATAGGTATAATTGACAATTGACAATGGATATAAAGGTACACTTTGATCACTTTCCAAAACCCATGATACCCCACATAACATGATTATCTGCAAGATCACAAGGGCAATACGTGTTAAGTTTTGTTTACGTGTCCACACTGCATTGTGCTGGGCAACAAGAATCACTGGCTGCTCTTTCTCAGCAGCCATTCTACCAAAGGGATGCATAACAAATGATGAAATGGGTGCAAAATACAAGGAAATATGCAAGTTACCAGTGTCCGTCAGAGCCTCACTGTTACAGGCTCCTAATGTCCATCAATACGTTGGCGCTCTTGAGCACCGGCGGTGGAGCTTGCTCTGTCCTAAGCTCGTATCCCACGTTGATCACGGTGGTATACCTTTGCTGTATACTTCGATCTATCCTGTCCAATGTTCAGACAGTGCACAAGACTCTTATCAACCTGAACTTACTCCGTTGGTACTATAGCAAAGTACACCCTGACTTACACAGTCCATCCCTAACTAATCTTTCTTCTCTTTTGGTGCACTGTTCCTCAGCCAAGGGCGCAAATTGTACCTGGAGGCTCCAGGCACAGAATGGTCAACAAACAGGGGCTCCTGGATGGCTCATAATTCCGGAGGGACCACTGCATTCAACAAATCATCATTTTCCTTGTCCGTTTGCATCCAGGCCAATTTGGCATCACTGAAGGGGACAAACCAAGGCACCGTCTCGCACTCAGAGCCCCCAATCCCATCCCTCACCCAGTGGTCGTAGGGCAGGGGCACAGGAATCCTGCAACAATGAGTCGCATGAATCCAGTTCTTACGGCCAGCGACCTTTACCGCGGTGCGCGTTGCCAAAAGGACTTGTTCTAGCCCCTTCCACCGCAGCTCCAAACTCTTCTTCCGCTGGAAGTTCTTGATGAGAACAAAGTCACCAGGCTGAATGTCGTGGCTGGGCCCCTCTGGTGTAGCTGGCAGGGTATCCTGGAGCTGATGGTGGATAGAATGCAAACTTTCTGTTAACTGGCCAAGATAGTCAAGCAACAGTGGGCACTCAATATCAGAAAACGGGCGCGGGATGCCCCAGACATTTGCCGGGCATCCGAACACGACCTCATACGGTGACAATCCTGTCCTAGAAGGTGCTGTAGTTCTTGTTGACAAAAGTGCTAACGGTAAAGCATCTGGCCATTGTAACCCTGTCTTCTCCTGAATTTTCGCCAGTTTGAGCTTGAGAGTACCATTGTACTTCTCAACCAAACCTGCTGACTGTGGATGATTGGCAGCATGGAACTTTTGCTTTATGTGTAAACCATCACAAATCAATTGGATCACTTATGCATTAAAATGACCTCCGTTATCACTCCAAATCAGTCGGGGCAAGCCGAAACGAGGAAAGAACTCCTTCAGGACTACCTTTGCAGTCGTAATGGCCGTATTGTCTTTAGTGGGGTAAGCCTCAACCCATTTATTAAATGCACAGACAACCACCAAAACATACTTAAGATTATTGCATCTCTCTAATTCGATATAATCACCTAAGATGGCTGCCTAGCAGGTGCTCTCCTGTAGAGCTCCCGGTTTGGGGATTATGCTAACGGCATATATCCCTGCCTAAACCAGCCATCCTGCAACATCCTGCAACTGCTTTCAAGCTACACCTGTAACGCAACGTAACCTAACTGTGGAAGAATCTTACCTGCTTCTAATCCGCTCTGCCTCATTTCGTGGAGCCGCGACCGGCTCGTCTGCCCGACGCCCTCGCCTGGACTGTCCCAGCGGATCGACCAGTCCCTCCTGCGTTCTTGAATGAGGGAATCGACTATGATCATCTAGTCCCGCCTGCGATCTTGACAGAAGGGATCGACGATATTGTTCTACTGCAACGGAGACTCGCCGACGATTCACCAGATGCCGATGGTCCCTCTCTCCGCACTCACTTTAGACAAAGGCTGAGCCGTTCACTGCTCCTGGTGAGAGACGTCCCCGACCAGCTGACCTGGCACCACACGCACGGCCCGCTTGCCCGACTGCTTTCCATCGGCGTCTAAGCCCCGCCACCTTCTGGGCCTCCGACTTGGGTCAGGTGACTGGAGCTCTCTCTCGTTGGGACCTTGTTCAGCGACGGCCTTCTTGGTTATTGGGACAGCTGAATGAGATGCCCCATGCTGGCCTGCTCCCGCCCGGCTTGAGCAGAGCCGAAGCACCCGTCTGCCCCTTTCCGATGGCCGGAGTCTGAGGCCATCCACCATCTTTGCCCACGACTCGGTCAGTCGGGCTGAAGCACCGGGAGCTGGGCAGCTCTGTTCGCCACCCGGGCTGGTCTCCATGACCCTATTGGCGTCCTGGCCCAGGCTCCTGCTGGTGTCCCTGGCTCGACTGCGACGCTGATTCCGGATGTCCCCTTGCTGATCTCAGCTGACCGGAGACAGCCGCTGCGGGCCTCTGCCTTTTCCCTGTGCACGGCCCGAGGCACTGGCTGATCAGGATTTCCCCGAGCCCAGGGATCGATCCGCGACTGGACTGATGCGGCCCGGACCTCTGCTTCTCATCGGAGGCTCGTTTGGTATGTAATTTCTAACGTGACCCTCCCCCCCTCATGAGCTGAGGTACATGGTGCTCGCATCGCCTAATGGTGGTCGTCGCCCGGACATCCCCGCAACGCGCTACCCCTTGATTTCCCTTGGCCCAGCTGTGAGATCAGGGCTCTCAGCCTCCAGCCCCTTCTTGTGTTAATGCCCTTAGACTCAAAGTCTGCACTGCCCCCACCAATGTCCCCACCTCCTGCTACCATCATGCCGGTAGAGAGCTACGCTGAGCCCTGAGCCCCCTGTGTGCCCCCGGCCGTTTCAGAGACGGGCCGTTGGCCCTGGGCTGCGGTGCTGTGACTCTGGTGCCCACAAACGACTGCACCCACCCCCTGCTGCTGAGGGGAGCAAGGATCCCCGCCGCCGAGAGCTGTCTGCTCTCACTCCGAGGATCGTTGATGATTGACAACATGCTCCAATCGCCACACTCTGATTTAGGGGTAAGTGCCCCATGATGGACTTCAGGTCCCTGCAATACTGAAACTCTGCATTATTGAAAGCCCTAAAATGGCCGCCAGGCCTCTCGGCAACAGCCCTCAATTTCCTGTCTCCTGCAATACTGAAAGATGAGCAATACTGAAAGCTCTAAAATGGCCGCCCCCTCCTCTCTAGATCAGCCCTCAATTTTCCATCCTCACGCTGTATCTGGGGTTAAGACCCCTTGGATGACTTCAGGCCCTGTCTCCTGGCGATACTGAATGCATGTGGATCGAATGCATGACTCCTTCCACCATTAAGGACCCTTCCCTGCTCCCCTCCTGAATAACGGGGCTGATGGTTTGACTCCACCTCCACTATGCTAGTACCTTATCTCTAAAATGGCCGCTCCCGGTTAAACTTTGCTTTACCTGAGCTGTCTCATGACCCCAGCACATCACTCTCCTAAACACCATACACCTAGCACATGACCACCTGCCAGCATTTCCTGCATTCTCCTCATTAGGTGACTCCCGTGTTTCAATGGTTGTAAATGGCCACCCCTGCTCCTCCTCACTATAATAACTGGCCCGACTGCTTGACCCCCTTCCCCAATTTGTCTGATTTCTCTTTGAACTAACCGAGCCCTACCTACTTACTTATTAATGTATCAAATGATCCCCTAATCAGGACAACTTGAGCGGACAATGGCTTTAATCCCCACGCACATTCCAAAGGTGCTACCCCAGTCCATACAAGCAGACTGCCCCCCCGCAGATTTCCCACTGAGCCCCTCCTCGGTGACACCTTTAAGTCATGTCCTTGCGATACCTCAGTACTTGACCTAGCTAACCTGACCGTGCCTAATTTAGGTGCACTCTCAAGACACACTCTCTGGTAGGAGCACTCTGTTGACACCGCTCACTCCCCACCCCACTGCCATTCCACGTATACGAAGCTCTGCCCTCCACGTTCACCCTCACACAGTGCAGCATGGACCCCAGACTTGAAAAGCTTGGCACTAACAGCTACACAATTATCTATCCGACCAACCTCTCCAAAAATGCGACCAAAACCCTGAAACACAGACTCCTCAAAGCCAACCCAGAAACCCTTATCTCCGACCCCTACCTATGTCCAAAAAAAGGCACTACTACGAGTGATCTGATCTTCTACACAAAAAGAAGAGCTCAGTGGAGATCGACGTTCCACTCCTTGCTCAGAATCACCTCGACCAAAAAATTCCCTAACGGTCTGCGACTTGTGGCTACGAAATCTCCCACATTCAGAGCAAACGCCACCTAATCCCTCTACAATTATGGGATTATACTAATTCAGGCCACCGATCACAATCTGGTCATCTTTGATGACAGATTTGCCCTCTTTAAAAGATCTTTGGTCACTAGCGATTCCCCTATTCAATCTAGGTATGGTCTACCCCCTACCCCGTCTCAGGAGGTCCCTGATCCCTCGCTAACTGCCCACATCTTGTTGACTGCCTCACCTACCCTGATCAACACACACATTACTTCAGATCCTCCAACCCCAGGCTCCCCTAATTCACCCATCGTCCCACGACCTGTCCAAACTAGTGACAGTAATCACGGATCAGTTGTTATCCCTCACTCCGACCACCTCTCCGGCACTTCATCCACCCCCTCTCCCACTAGCCCTTGCCTACATAACTCCCAAACTCGACAGCGGGCCTGCCCACTCTACAACAGGAACACATCTAACCTCCCTTCCCCTACCCTCCCCTCCACCGCCCACCTTCCTTGCGCGCCTGTACATCGAAGAGGCAATTCTCCATTAGCGTTTTTACCCCATCCCCCCCTCCACCTGCCCTGGTGTCCCCTCCGCCCTCCCCACTAACCAATCCGCCGCCTCCCCTCCACGTGACCCATAAGCCACACTCAGATACTGCTTCCAAGCTCATGAACATTACCCATGAACTACTAACTATCAAAAATGTCATCCAAAACCTAATTAAGTCCGCCGAAGAGCTAGCCCTTGACCTCTCTTCCAACATGTCCTCTCAGGAGATCCCTCATCCTTCCACCATCAGAACTTCACAGGAGATCCCTCCTCTGATCCAACTGAAACCCCCTGACCAGAAATGGAATACCTCCCCCTACCCCAACGCCCCCTCTAGACCGGCCAGATCCACAAACCCATTCTCAGAACCTGATATTCTCTCCCTCCTCCTTGAGTACACCTCTCCTCATTCGGCCATCTCAGCCCCTACTGAATCCTCACAAACAGCCCCACTAATTGCCCCTAGCTCGACATTCCCTAAACTTGGTAATGCGATACCCATCCAAAGCATCACACCCAACCCTCATAGAGTTCCGAGACTCAATGCCAATTCCATAAACACTAATAACCTCATGCAGATCCCCACTACACAGTCCGCGCTCACAGACACCCTGCATAAATCACATCTGAAATGCATGCTACTTAACTGTAGATCAGCGGTGAAACATGCCACAGACCTTGCTGATCTCATCCTTGCACATGATCTAGACCTCCTTATCCTCACTGAAACATGGCTCAACGACTCCTCTGGCCCCATCCTTGACTTATTAGTCCCTCCTACTCACAACATTATCAGACTCGACCGAGTCAAGAAAACGGGAGGGGGCTTAGCTTGTATCTTCCGCAACTCTCTCAGAGCAAAACAGTCCCCCTCTGCCAAGCTCTCATCCTGTGAATACCTATGCATCGATATCACTAGCACACACAGACTCTTATGCAGCCTTCACATCTTCTACCACCCCCAGGTGATAACCTACCTCTAATTGAACAAACTATGGAAACCATCTCCTCCAACCTTGGCCGACACTGCCCTCAGATCTTCCTCGGGGATTTCAATCTCCACTGGAATGACCCACATGATCAGGCGGTTACAATCCTCAAAAACTTCCTAACCGACCTCTCCCTGACCCAATTCTGTGACAGTCCCACACACAACTTAGGCTCGACACTGGATCTAATCATTTCCAACCCCAACTCCATCCACCTCAAACCCATTCTCCCTTGTGACTGGTCTGACCACCATTATATCAACTTCCTGATTCTTGAAAGTTGGAACCACAAAAGCGCACAACCACTAAAACTCAAGCACTGGAAAATATCTCTCCATAACACAAACGTTAATGAGCTCATAGAGCACTGCAATTCTTCCCTTCCACCGCCTGCAAACATGTGCGTTGTTCACGATCTCACTGAACACTATAACAACGCCATGCTTTCTGCCTTGAATGCCACAGCCCCCCTTCAGCTAAAAAGAATTCCCATAAAAGACTCCAAACCCTGGTTCAATGACAGACTAAATTCGGACAGACGCAGCCTAAGACTAGCGGAACGCACCTGGAGATCCACTCCCTCCGCGGATCTTCTAAAAACACTAAGATTCAAAAGAAGTAGATATAACAAACTCATTAGATCAGAAAAAGCCAACTTCTTCAAAAACCAACTGGACAAAGCCAAAAATCGCCCGAAACGTCTTTTTGAGCTGATTAAATCTCAATCCAACAACACCTCTACCCAATCTCAGCACCTCTCTCGCCCGCAACCAAACTGTGATGCGGTTGCTGAATTCTTCCTTGATAAGACGAACAAAATCGAAGCAGATCTTAGGTCTGCTGCACTCAATCTTTCGCCCTCTCTTGACTCCTCTGTCTCCACACCCCAGACCTCGCCTCATTGCCTCTCCCTCAAAAACAATGCTTCATGGAGTCAATTCACTCCCCTCAATGACATTACCATCCTCAATTTTCTCTCGACCCTTAAACCCTCAAATCACTTCAATGGCCCCCTCCCCCCAACTTCTTTAAAGATATGATAGGATCACTTACACCGCTTTGGTCCAAGATCATCAACGCCTCGCTTCTTCAAGGTGAGATCCCGGACTGCCTGAAGGCTGGCCTAGTGCTCCCTATTCTCAAAAAACCCTCGGCTGACCCCGTTGACTTGAACAACTACCGGCCTATCACAAACATACCCACCCTGGCAAAACTGCTGGAGAAATGTATTCATGAACAGCTACGCAAACATATTGAGCAATTCCAGCTTCTCGACCTATTCCAATCGGGCTTCCGCACTGGCCACAGCATCGAAACAGCCATCACTCACATAGTGGATGACGCCCTCACCCTACTTGACCAAAATGAAGCTTGCCTTTTAATTCTGCTCGATCTCTCATCTGCGTTCGACACTGTCAAACATGACAATCTACTCTACCTCTTGGAACGTAGGATGGGGCTCTCGGGCACGGTCCTTAAATGGTTTGCCTCTTTCCTCAACAACAGAACACAAAGAGTCAAATCCAACCAGTCTCTATACCCTAGTCCTTGCACACTGGGGGGGCAGATTTACAAGCCCCTTGCGCCTTCTTGTGCCGCCATTGCGTCACTTTTTTTGACGCAATGGCGGCGCAAAAAATGCGGCCTATTTACAACGTGACGCATCTAGAGAGATGCGGCACGTTGTAAAGCCCTGCGTCACATTATACCTGCGTCAGGTATAATGTATGCAGGGTGGGTGTTCCCACGCAGGAAGGCCTCGTAAAAGTGACGCAGTGAAATCTACAAGATTTCACTGCGCCACTTTTAGGACGCCACTGCGTCAAAACCTTACGCCTGCAGGCGTAAGTAGTGACGCTGAGAACAAAAAACAAGGGAACCCTACTCACGGGGAGCCTGGGTAAGTAAGTTAATGGGGAAACATTGGCTCCTGTGGAATAATAATACAGTATTTCTAATGAAATTCTGCACAATGGCAATATACAGGGTTAGTAGGATGTCAAAAGAAAGCTGGCCACTGACACTGAGGGTGTAGTCAATGTGAATTTTTTTTTTTCTTTCGTTTATATAATAAATAAATGAAATAAACAATATATACATAGGGCTTGAGAATCACAATATGATTATACAACAAACAATGATTACAAATAGTGAACGGTGTCCCAGTGAAAAAAACATTGGAACCTAAACTAATAGTGACATAATACGTGACATATGTACAAGGTTTCACTTGAAAACATTTTGGCGACCATTAAATAAATCAAAATCAGTTGGACAACACTTTATACAATCATAAGTGTTTGATAATAGTTCGCCTTTGTTAATTGTCGACGACGTTTCGACCCTATCTGAAGTACAGGGTCTCTTCAGGACCTAAAGGATGTAGGGACACCTGAGGGAGGCCTGCACTGCCTAATGTGAAAAGCAGTGTCACCGTGAAATAAGTGAAGAAAAACTCACAGGGACCCGGCCGGGCACCCTTGTGAGAGTAGTGTTAGGCAGAAAGGATGGCAGGGCCTGGATATCTCAGCGTAACTCGGGGCACTTGATATTCTCAAGGTACAAGAACCATGTGGGTTTCTCTGGCTGATCAGCAGAATAGCCGATCTAAGCTGCAGGCGATTGCTTCGTATATGGGCAATGAACGCCAAGGAAATAACAGGGAGACGGACGCTCCACTGTTCCAGCAGCACTCGGGGGAAATTCACCGGCTAATTCAGCTTATCCATGAGCTCCACCTGTTATTTCCTTGGCGTTCATTGCCCATCAAGTGCCCCGAGTTACGCTGAGATATCCAGGCCCTGCCATCCTTTCTGCCTAACACTACCCTCACAAGGGTGCCCGGCCGGGTCCCTGTGAGTTTTTTCTTCACTTATTTCACGGTGACACTGCTTTTCACATTAGGCAGTGCAGGCCTCCCCTCAGGTGTCCCTACATCCTTTAGGTCCTGAAGAGACCCTGTACTTCAGATAGGGTCGAAACGTCGTCGACAATTAACAAAGGCGAACTATTATCAAACACTTATGATTGTATAAAGTGTTGTCCAACTAATTTTGATTTATTTAATGGTCGCCAAAATGTTTTCAAGTGAAACCTTGTACATATGTCACGTATTATGTCACTATTAGTTTAGGTTCCAATGTTTTTTTCACTGGGACACCGTTCACTATTTGTAATCATTGTTTGTTGTATAATCATATTGTGATTCTCAAGCCCTATGTATACATTGTTTATTTCATTTATTTATTATATAAACGGAAAAAAAAAAATAATTCACATTGACTATACCCTCAGTGTCAGTGGCCAGCTTTCTTTTTGACATCCTACTAACCCTGTATATTGCCATTGTGCAGAATTTCATTAGAAATACTGTATTATTATTCCACCGTAAGTAGTGACGCAGCATAGTGGGAATAGGTCTCAACACGCATTGCTGGAGTTGCGTCGTGCTTGCGACATGACTCCAGCAATGCGTGACTTTTCCGCCCACAGATGCGCCAGAATTTCTGACACATCTGTCAATCCTTGCGCCATATTGTAAATACGGCGCATCTATGGTGGCGCAAGGGTTTCTGAGAGTGGTGCAGGGAAAGTGACGCATCTGTACAGATGCGTCACTTTCTTGTAAATCTGCCCCTGGGTGTCCCCCAAGGATTCTCACTCTCCCCCACACTCTTTAACCTCTTCCTTGAACCATTGACTGTAATTCTGAAAGCCTCCAACATCCAATATCACATGTACGCGGACGACACCCAACTCTACATGAAAATCTCCTCCCCCGATGACATCAAATCTCTCAACTGAACCCTTCTCAAAACCCTAAACTGGCTAACCTCCAACCATCTCAAATTAAACGCCCTCAAGACGGAATTTCTTCTCATTGCACCCGCTAGGCAATCCACCACTGTTGTGAAATTTCTCTGTAACCTCACTGCCCTCAACTGCACTCCCCACATCATTGATTCCACTAAATCATTGGGAGTTGTGCTTGACAAGAACCTAAACATGCAAGACCACATCAGTTCATCGACCAAAGGAGCGAACTTCCAACTTTGCATCCTTAGAAAACTCAAACCCTACCTTCCCCAAGACGACTTTAAATCGGCGGTGCAAGCACTTGTCATCTCTAGACTAGAATATGGCAGTGCTACTCTAAGCGGACTGCCGAAACTCAGTTTAGCCCCGATCAAAGCTTCTCTAAATGCTGCTACTAGACTCATCACGGGTTCTAAGAAGACCAACCACATTTCGCCGGACCTGAATTCGCTCAATTGGCTTCCCTTTGAGGCAAGGATCCAACTAAAGATCGCTTGCATGACCCATAGAGCGCTACACTTCAACACCCCACTCTACCTGACAAACAAGCTGGAACTATCCGGTGGTTCCAGGTACACAAGAAGCACCGGCACACTGCTGCTCAAGCCAAAGAAATTTAATAAGCTTAAAACCTACAAGCGCTCATTCTCGGGCGTCGCCCCAAGAATCTGGAACGCCCTCCCAGTGGAAACAAGACTGATTCCCTCTACCCGTGCCTTCAAAAGGGAAGTTAAAGCTCTACTAATGAACAATGCCTTAAACTAGTTGCTTTGCTCCTCCTGCCTCTAGCTTACTGTACACATATCACTTGTTGCGACCCTTTGTCGCTGGACATATTATCTGGTTGTTTTTGTTGTATATTGCCCTATTTCTCGCTCTCACCTAACTTGCCTCCCATGTCCGCGTCAATTTGATTCTGCTCCTTTTGTATTTTATCCCACTGTTTCCCTGATCTCTCTCCACTAGCTGTTTTACTTTGTATGCCTCAACTGTATGTAAAGCGCTCTGATACCCAACTGGGTCATGTTCGCGCTCTACAAAACTCTAAATAAATAAATAAATAAATCCATTTGAAGGACCTCAAAAGGAAAAGTGGGCGGTGCAAAATTACCAGGCGGTGTAGGGGTACCCTTTTCAGGATTGTGCATCATGCGCACCATACAGTACTTCACTAAATGTGCAGCTGTTTTAAGGATATTGTCATTCTGCCATACAGGGTCCAACAACTTGCGAAATACCCTTAGCAGTGATATGAGCTGGGCCATGGGCCATCGTAACCACAGGGAGAACATATGCATCGGGCGGTATGCAGACATAATATCGAGTTTTAAATATCGATATGCCATAATATCGATGTTTAAATTTCGATGTGACAGAATATCAACCTGCAAGAATATCGTCAACAAGAATATCGACATGCAGGTAAGAAATATAGTTTTACTTAATATCGAAGTTAGTAATATCGTAAGTAAAAATATCGTTGTTTATAATATCGAATTTGTTTTTAGTGTTTTATATGTTAGTATATGTTTTAAAAGTATAGCTTATTTTTCTAATGTATGTTTTAATTTTTTACAAGTAATTCATTTTATGTTAATTAATTTTTGCGTATTTTAGTTCCGTAGCGGGTTGTGGGTTTATAGGGGAATAGGGTGGGAAGTAATTTAATTATAATATATTAATTAATAATTTTTTAGAAGTTACAAATTAAAAAAATATATATATATTGTGTTTTAGTTCTGTAGCGGATTGTGGGTTTATAGGGGAATAGGGTGGGAAGTAATTTAATTGAAATTAATTCATTAATGATTTTATTAATTAATATTTTTGTATTTAATAATTTATATTGTTAATTAAATTTTTTTTTTTGATTGGTTATTAATAATTAATAATTACTTGGTAAATATGTTAATTGTGTAATTTTTTTGGGAGCGGGTTTTGGTTTTATAGGGGAGTAGGGTGGGAAGTAATTTAATTATAATTAATTAATTAATAATTTTATTAAGATTTATGTAATTAATATTTTATATTGTTAATTGTGTTAAAAATGTTATTAATTGGATATTAATTTTTAAAAATTAATTGGTAGCTATGTTAATTGTGTAATTTTTTTAGGAGCGGGTTGTGGGTTGATAGGGGAGTAGGGTGGGAAGTAATTTAATTTTAATAACTTTTTTAATATTTTTTTATATAATGTTTATTTAAAGTTATTTTATAGTGTTAATTGTGTGATCTAATTTATTTTTGATGGTTTTTAATTTGCTAGTTAATTGTTATCAATTAATTAATTAATTGTTAATTAATTATGTTAATTGTGTAATATTTTATAATATTGGTGGTGTCGTTTATAGGGGAATATGGTGGGATGTTAATTATTTTTGACGAATTAAGTATTTGTTAATTAATGTTAATTATTTTGCAGGAATGGGAATACTAAATTATTCCCTCCGCTATCCAACACTTTCCCTACTGTTGCATTTGCTGGAGTGGGAATAGTAAATTATTCCCCTACGCTATCCAACACTTTCCCTACTGTTACACTTGGTGGAGTGGGAATAGTAAATTATTCCCACCCGCTATCCAACACTTTCCCTACTGTTGCACTCGCTGGAGTGGGAATTGTAATTTTTACCCACCCGCTATCCAATACTTTCCCTACTGTTGCACTCACTGGAGTGGGAATAGTAATTTTTACACCCCCGCTATCCAACGCTTTCCCTACTGTTGCACTCGCTGGAGTGGGAATAGTACTTTTTACCCACCCGTTATCCAACACTTTCCCTACTGTTGCACTCACTGGACTAGGAATAGTACATTTTACCACTCCGCTATCCAACACTTTCCCTACTGTTACACTCGTTGGAGTGGAAATATTAATTTTTACCTCTCCGCTATCCAACACTTTCCCTACTGTTGCACTCACTGGAGTGGGAATAGTAATTTTTACCCACCCGCTATCCAACACTTTCCCTACTGTTGCATTTTCTGGAGTGGGAATAGTAATTTTTACTCTACGCTATCCAACACTTTCCCTACTGGTGCACTCACTGGTGTGGGAATAGTAATTTTTACCCTCCCGCTATCCAACACTTTCCCTACTGTTGCAATTACTGGAGTGGGAATAGTAATTTTAACCCCTCCGCTATCCAACACTTTCCCTACTGTTACACTCCGTGGAGTGGGAATAGTAAATTATTCCCTTCCGCTGTCCAACACTTTCCCTACTGTTGCACTTGCTGGAGTGGGAATAGTAAATTATTCCCCTCCGCTATCCAACACTTTCCCTACTGTTGCACTCTCTGGAGTGGGGATAGTAATTTTATCCCCAACGCTATCCAATATTTTCCCTCCTGTTATAGTTAAGGTAGTGTAAAATATTTTTTTACAAATAATAATTTAATATTTTAATTTATTATATATATATTTTATTTTTATATTTATATTACAAGTTTATGTATATATATGTATTTTTAATTTTTATTATGTTTCTAACATTTTATAATTAAATAAAATAATTATTTATTAATATTATTAAGTTAATATATATATATTTTTTTTAAATATGTATGTTTAATTTTTTCATATATTACATTTATTATTTATTATTTTTAACTTTTTTAAATAATTCTAGCTATGTTTTTATTAATTATATTTATTATTTAACTAATTTTATATTATTTTTAAGACATTTAAAAAAAACGATATTTTAAACAACGAATTTTGGTTTCGATATTTTTGTACTTACCTTTGTAGAGATAGGATGTCGATATTCTGTCCATCGATATTCTGTACTCGATATTCTTGTAGGTCGATATTCGGTCCGTCGATATTCTGTCAGTGATCCGCATTGGGCAACATCCATCTCTGCATCCCTGACTTATCAATCCAACATCCCTCATCGTTCAACTGTGCTGTACCTTCCTGCCACACTGCTAACTCTTCTACTGTGGCTTCACTTTGTATCTCTTTTACATTCTCAAGGGTGTCCTCGAACATGACAACCTCAGGCACCCACCTAGCCTGACCTGCTACAAACATTCTTTTCATCTTTGTCCGAGCCGTTTCCTTAGCTGTCTAATCTGCAAAAGCATTTCCCCTACATACATCATCAGTGACCTTCCGGTGGGCGCTACACTTCACTACGGCCAATTTCTTGGGGAGCGTTAAAGGGGACAAAAGCCTCTATATAAGGTGCCCATGCTGGATTCTGGTGCCATGGGAAGTAAGGAACCCTCTCTCAGCCCAGAGTCGCCCAAAATTATGTGCAACCCCAAAGGCATACTGGCTATCAGTATAGATATTGACAACCAGCCCCTCACTCAATTCGCAAGCTCGAATAAGGGCAGCAAGCTCAGCAGCTTGAGCCGACTGATAAGGGACTCGTGATGTCTCTACTACTGTACGCAGTGTGGTAATAGCATAAGCCGCAGTTGTAGTGCCATCTGGTAATTTGAAACAAGAGCCATCAACATATAATTCCCCTTGTGGGTCAGATAAGGAAATGTCAGTCAAGTCTACCCGAGCTTTCGTCTCTTCTTCCGTCCGGAAGATACAGTCATGTTTGTCGACTTGATCACTCTCGGAAGGGAGGGGTAGTAACGTGGCTGGATTCAGAGTAGCACATCTTTTGATTGTGATATGTTTAGCAAACAATGTCAATTCATAGCCAGTAAAACGTGCACTGGTGAGGTGCTGTGTCTTTGTCTTATTCAGAAGTGTATCCACAGCATGGGGTACAATCACTGTGAGGTCAGTATCCAGTACAAGTCCTGCCGATTGTCTGATCGAAGTGGCCACGGCCGCGACCGCTCTTAGACAACTTGGGAGGGCTCTCGCGACTGGATCAATGACAGCAGAGAAATAAGCACACGGCCGTTGCTTCTTTCCAAATTGTTGTGTTAGGACAGAAAGCGCACAACCAGCCATCTGATGCACGTACAACAAAACCAGTTTGCAGTAATTAGGGATGCCAAGTGCTGGAGCCGAACAAAGCGCAGTTTTCAATTGCTCAAAAGACTGCTGACATTCAGGCGTCCAAGGCAAAGGCTCATGCACTTCTTTCGTTATTAAGGCAAGCAAGGGTTTGATTAGTAGGGAGTAGTTAGGCATCCACTGCCGACAGTAGGACGTGATACCTATAAAAGCACGCACATCTTTCTGAGTCTGTGGACTTGGCATTTTAACAATGGTACTGATGCGCTCCGAGGTCAACCTCCTACCCTCCTTTGACAGTACGTAACCTAAGTAGGTGACCTCTTGTCGACAATACTGAAATTTAGAAAGAGAAACTTCATGTCCATGCTGAGCTAAATGTAGCAATAACTTAACTGTACTGTCTTTACAACCTTGTTCGGTATCAGAAGCAATAAGGAGATTGTCAACATACTGCACCAATACATTACCTGCGGGAAGCAACAAGGAATCCAACTGACCTTTTAATGCCTGGCTATAAATGCTCGGACTCTCTGTATAGCCCTGAGGAGCTCGACAGAACCTAAAGCTCCTAATAGCTAGGGTGAACCCAAACAGATATCTGCTATCTGGATGAATAGGAATACTGAAGAACGCGTTTTTCAAATCAATGACAGATAAGAATCTAGCGGTGGAAGAAATCATCATCAAAAGTGTGGTAATATCTGGAACCAGTGGAAACTGGGGAACCACAATTTTATTAACTTCGTGCAAGTCAAAACGGTAAACATCTTCATGATCATCAGGGAAACTTGAGGGTATCCATTTAAGAATTGGAAGAATGGGACTATTACAAATATTAGCAGACGTATCCTCAACTACTCCTTTGTGTATCAAATCCTGAATAATTTGCAAAAGTGCCCGTTCTCCCGCCTGGGGTATTTTATACTGAGGAATACGAGGCAAAACAACATTATCTTTAACCTGGATCAAAACCGGTGGAATATGCATCAGTCCCACATCTGTATCACCCGTCACCCATAGAGTGGATGGTATGTCAGCAAATTCGGTGGAAAGAGGGAGAGACAGGCACTGTCTAGTACTCACATTTGGGCCCATCATCATATAAACACCTTCCGGGGAACAATAAATAGTAGCAGTTAATTTTTTCAACAAATCTAAGCCCATCAAATTCTCACCACAATTGGAGGTTAACAAAAATGGAGGATCCACAGTAAAAGGACCAATAGTCAATGCAAGGGATTGTGAAATGGGGCTTACAACCGGTAGTCCTGAAAAACTTACCGAAACATTATTATGGCCAGACAGAGCCGCCCCAGGGACCAAAAATCGAGAAACAGAACTCTTCGTTGCACCTGTATCCACCAAAAATTCTTTAGTCGAGCCTTGCAAATCAGCGGTCACATAAGGACCGCGCTGATCTACAGATAATGGAACTGGTCCCTCACTCTGTCCTTGGCTGTCCTAGCTATAAGACATTCCTGTTGTTTCATCCATGTCATAATCATCATGGTAATACTGTCCATCACGAGGGTCATCAAAATAATTGTTAGCAGAACGACCCTGTGAGACTGCAGCAGCCTGAGCCCTATCAGTCCCTCGACCTCATCCCAGAGGACCTTGCCCCCTAGGGACCGCCACATTTTGTAAAAGAACTGGACACTCTCTACGCCAATGACCCTCTTCCTTACAATATGCATACTGATTTCGCCCCAAAGTAATCGTGGTGGACTGCCTACTAGTGCGTGGAAGCTGTCTAGTAGCACCACCACATCCCCTACCATTTCCTCTAAATGCTTGCTGCAACAGCACCTTCGTCTTTAAATCCTTATTCTTCTTATCTATCTATTCTATCTCTTCCTGATCACGATGCTCATAATATTGAGCCATATTCAAAATAACAGAGGGGGAAGAGGTGGTCCAAGTACTCTCAGACACCTTCAAATGAGTCACAATTTCAGGAAGTAGGTTATAAACAAACCTGTCGACAAAGAATCAAACTCCTCCCTCAATGGACATATCCTGCCCACTATAATCCAAAAACGTATCCTCAAACTGAGTAAACAAATCTGACACACTTTCATCCTTTTTCTGTTTGCATACACGCGATCTCTAATATCGAATACAATTTGTGGCGCATTGTCCCAAAAATGTTGCTGCCAAAGGCCAATCAACGTAGAGGACATATGTTTTAAGAGAATTCTGCTGTATAAAAGGCTCATAATCTTTCATCACAAACATCCTCCACACTGTAAATTGAACTACGACCCCACTGCGCAGCCTGTTTAGCTACTACCTTCTTCTCCTCATCCCCCACCGCAGACCATACAAAAGGGCCTATACGATCATTATATTTTGTCAAATCTGAATTCTCAAATCCACGTTTTGGCGTCTCAGCACCCAATAATGCTGGGAAATGAACCATCAAAGATGGAGAAGCAACAGAAGCACTGAGTAGGATAGTCGCAGGTGGGTGCGCCGAGGGAGAGAGAGAGATGGAGATAGGGATGCCAAAACAATAGGGGCCTGATTCACAGAACTAACTTACGTCAAAAGCGTAAAGTTAGTACTTTTTGGTATTCACAGAATACACTTACTCATTTCGGTATTCACAGAAGTTAGTAGTCCTAACTTTAGGACTCCTAAATGCCTTCTGTGAATACCGAAAGTCTTAAAGTTAGGATTTTTCTCAGTTTAGGAGTAGTAAAGTTAGGACTCCTAACTTTAGGACTCCTAAATGCCTTCTGTGAATACCGAAAGTCTTAAAGTTAGGATTTTTCTCAGTTTAGGAGTAGTAAAGTTAGGACTTAGGTGACCTGGTGGCTGGGAGTGCTGTTAGTGTAGGTTTTTGTCAGAGTAGGAGGTAGGCCGGTGTGGTGTTTTAGTGGCGTGATATTGACAGGGCAGGGCAAGCGGTAGGATGTCGGGTGAAGACTATCGTGTATTGGAGGCAGTCCGGTTGCTCAGCGAGGCTGGCCGGCTGGACCTGTTGATGCCGGAGGCCCCTGGGGGCGCGCCCGGTGAGGCGCGCGTCTGCAGGGGTGGCGGCCGCCGTCGTGGCTTGTTCCCCCCCCCCCGGAGAGCGGCGAAAGTTAAGGTGAGGGGGAGGGGCCGCGCAGATGTCAAGAGCGCGGCCCCGGGTAGCGGTGGGCATGCTGGTGGCGGGCGGGGGGGCCGGGCGTCATGTGTCGGCAAGGCCGGAGGGACCCGGCGAGGGAGCGCAGATCGCGTCTCCCCGCCGTGTGTGGCAGTCGTTGGGGGCCGCTCGTGTGCAGGAAGAGCGGCCCCGATCGGTGTAGGCGGTGCTCAGGAAGGGGGCAGCGCTGACCGACAGAGCGCGGCCCCCGGGAGCGGTTATATGCATGGAGGGCGCCTGGTAGATGCGCAGGGGTCGGATGGGAGGCCCCGGTGGGGGCGCGCATCGCGGGCCTCCCCGCCGAGGTCTCAGCTGGAGAGGGGCCGCTCCGGTGTAAGGAGAGCGGCCCCAGGTATCGAAGAAAGGGGGGAGCCTGGGTATGGGTGGAGGGCAGCGCGTGGGGACTCAGGCCAGTCGTGTGTTGGGGAGATGGGGGTGGGACATGGGTCTGGGAGGGTGGGGGGAAATGGAGGGGTGGTGATCTCAGGTACAGGGAGGGAGGCACAAGGGGGCACTCAGGCTCGGTTAGGCGCCGTGCAGGGGGTCCAGGCACGGGGGGAGGGAGGGCTTGTTGGGGCGGTGGCCTGCGAGGGGGTGGGTGCTTCAAGGGGTGTAGGTGGCGGTGTTGGGGGCGTCCGGGAGGCGGAAGGGGGGGTCAGTGGGGAAGCTGGGGGGGAGGGGTGGATGTCCCCTTTGTTGTTGGACTCGGAAGGGAGTGAGAGGGACTGGGAGGGTTTGGACATATTTGCTTCCTGGGCGGAGGAGGTTGGGGGGCACATGGGGGGGGCCAGACGGTAGTGGAGGGGTCATAGGGGAGCCGGGGGCGGGTAGGATACGTGAGGAGGCTGGGCCGAGTGGGGTAGGTGGGCAGGGGGCAGCTGGTTTGGTGTGGAGCGACGGGGAGGGGGATGATGGGGATGATGAGGTGGTCGATCTTAGTGTGGTGGGGCGGGCATGGTTAGCTAGCACCTTGGGGACAGGCAGCAAGAGGGGTTGGGATGGGAGAGAGAAGGGAGGTAGGCCCAGCACACCAGACCATACTTTTCTTTTACAGGCGACGGAGCAACATGCAGAGCATTGCGGGGTGCCAGACTTGGTAGGGCTGGGAGCGGCCCGTTGGCACCAAGAAGAAGGGAGGGTGGAGCCTTGGGCGGCGTACCAAGTACCGGCAGGGGATCCCGTCGCGGCCGGCACAAGTAGGCCCAGGGCGGGCTCGCCGGCCCCAACACCCATTGGGCCTCAGCGGGCTGGGGGACAACGCCAAAGACGGAGCGACGACAACGCGGATTTAGGTGTTTCAAGGAGGGTGCATTCCGCACCCCCGGCGGGGACAGCCGGGTCGCTAGGCAGGAAGAGTTGGATTACGATGAGGAGAGTATTGAAGAAGGAGAGTTGCGGGATGGGGAAGGCGAGGGACAGGGGGGGCCCAAGTAATGCTGTGCATAGTTTTTTGCAGGTGTCACGACGCCAGGCGAGGCCCACGGGTCGGACATCACGTTGGGAGGAGAGGTCGGCCCCTTTGCCAGGACGCACAGTGGAGAGACGGGCGGAGTCCTTGGCGCTAGGTAAGCGTTCAGCGCGATTACGTCCTGTGATGGTGTCGGTAGGGGTGGGTGGGCCTGATCGTGAGGAAGGGGTAGGGGGTAGGCTGCGCAAGGGTTCCTACGTAGTGGACATAGGGATAGGAACGGAGGCCCCGGGCGAAGGGGCAGTGGAGGGCGCAGGTAAGGCGTCATTAACCTTGGGGGACAGCGGGGCTGACAAGAAGGCGACGGTAGAGACTCCGACGGGGGAGGGGGAGACCAAATTGGAAAGCAAGGAGTTGAAGATTAAACGGTTGCCATACATGGGAGTTACAAAGCCATTGGGCGCGCACTTGATGTTGTCCACCAAGGAACGCATATGGAAGGGGGAAACTCCTCCACAGAGAGGTTCGGGCGAAGGAAGGGTCTAAAGAGGAAGAATTTGAGCTGGCAAAAAGGCCAAAGGTGCCGTTGACAATTGAGAATTGAACAGCAGCGTTCCTTATATATGCCAGCGTGTATTTCGAAAAACACCCTGAACGGTCAGTGGCCATGTTCAAATACATGGACGTGATTAGGAAAGCCCAGATTACTGGGGGTGGGTACGCCTGGGCTCAATATGATGAGGAGTTCCGGGCACGCATGTCTTGGGACACGGAGGCAAAGTGGGGGGAGCTAGATACGGATTTGGGGCAACACACTATGGGTTTAGCCGGGTCTGGGAAAACCATTTTTACGGCCAGCGGGCTGCCTCTCGTATACCGGCCCTTTGGGGCGGCCCCACCCGAGGGGCGGTGGGGGAGCAGGAGAGGACAGCCAGGTACCAAAGGGGCGTGTTGGGATTACAACAAGGGTTTGTGCACTAGAGAGTACTGCCGTTTCAGGCATGATTGCTCAGGGTGCGGAGGACGACATGCATTGGTCAATTGCTGGGGGCGGGGCCAGGGTCGCAGCAGTGGCAGGCAGGGGGGTTTAAGTCAGGGGGGCAGAAGCAGCAGTTCCTGGGGGGGCAAGGTGCTAAGGGACCTGGGCCGAAAGGCTCGTACTCCGGTTAACGTAGGAAAGTTGCTGGCAGCCTTGCAGGGGTATGCAGACTTGGCGGCTGCTACATGTTTGCGTTTGGGGTTTTTGGAAGGTTTCAGGCTGTGGTACGACGGGCCGAGGGCAAGACGATGGGCAGACAATTTGAAATCGGCAAAAGAGCACTCTAAGGTAGTGCAAGAGAAACTGGATAAAGAAGTGCGTGAGGGCCGCATGGCGGGACCCTTTGAGGATTGGCCTCTTAAGAATTTGATTGTGTCACCCATTGGAGTGGTGCCTAAAAAGGAGCAAGGACAGTTTCGCCTAATACAGCATTTGTCGTGGCCTGAAGGAGTTTCGGTGAATGATTTTATCGACGAGCGGGAGGCCACTGTGTCATACTCATCTGTTGACGTAGCCATGTCACTGGTAGTGACTGCGGGCGCAACGGCGATGATGGCAAAGTGCGACATAAAGTCGGCTTTCCGGCTGCTTCCAGTCCACCCAGATGACTGGGACCTTTTGGGTATCCAGTTTGGCGGTCACTGGTACGTGGACAAAGCATTGCCGATGGGCTGCTCTATGTCATGCGCACTTTTTGAGTGTTTCAGCACGTTCCTACAATGGTTGTTCACGGAACGGACGGGTCACCAAGGAGTAACACACTACCTGGATGACTTCTTCTTTGTGGGCACCTCAGGCTCCGCGAGCTGCCAGAAGGCACTGGACAGCTTTCAGGAGATCATGAGGGATTTGGGCGGCCGTTGGCACCGGAAAAGACTATGGGACCTTGTACGGCTCTGGCCTTTTTAGGTATTGAACTGGACTCTCAATTGATGGAGGCACGCCTTCCGGCAGACAAAAAGCAGCAGATGTTGGGGCTGCTGGCAACAATGTTGGGAAAACTGAAGGTCACAGTGAAAGAGATTCAGGTGCTGTTGGGGCACCTCAATTTTGCATGTAGGGTGGTGAGAGTAGGGAGGACGTTTTGTAGACGACTGTGCAGGGCGCTGGCGGGACAGAGGCCCCTCATCATCATGTGCGTCTGTCAGCGGGGGTGCGGGAGGACTTGAGAATGTGGCAGTTTTTCCTACAAAATTTCAATGGCATCCCCTTGAGGAGGGAGGGCGACATGCTTTGGGAAGTGCAAATATTTTCTGATGCGGCTGGGAGTTCAGGTTTTGGCTTGTATTGGCAAGGAAAGTGGTGTGCTGAGCAGTGGCCCCCGGAGTGGGCAGATGGGGGCAGGAGTATAGCCTTTTGGAATTCTTTCCTTTGGTGGTGGCAATCACCTTATGGGGGGAACAGCTGGCACACAAGAGGGTAACTTTCAGAGTTGATAACATGGCGGTAGTTCAAATTGTGAACCGACAATCCGCACGGGACGAACAGGTGCTGAAATTACTGAGGGTGTTTGTGTTAGGCTGCTTGCGGCATGATATCGCCTTCCGCGCGGTGCATGTGCCGGGTGTGGACAATGACATAGCGGATGCTTTGTCTCGTTCACAGTGGGGAGATTCCGTGGGCTCGCCAGGGATGCGGACGGATTTCCGACCAGAATGCCGGTGTATTTGTGGTACGTAGGCAACACAGGATGTTGCAGTTGGTTTTAGGTTCTCTGGCGCAATCTACCAAGGCAGCGTACAAGACAGCATGGGGGGAATTTTTGCGCTCCGGCGCGACGCGGGGGGATTCCCTTGAGCTTAGACAGGAAGATGTACTTCAATTTATTTTGGATTTGATTGAGAGGGGTTTGACCAGGCTTACGATAGCGGGTAAGCTGGCGGGCATTGCTTTCGTTGGGAAATTGTTGTGGGGTTATGCCCCCTCCGCCGGGGAGCTGGGGAAGCGCATGTTGGAACATTGGGCGCGGGAGTGTGGGCGCGCATCCAGGGTTCGTAAGCCTCTGTCCTGGGAGTTGTTGGAAAGGGTGATTGGGATCTTGCCTGGGATATGTTATGAGGAGGTTGAAACCTGCCTCTTCTCCACGCTGATGTCATGGATGTTTTTCGGGGCTTTTGGGTGTCTGAGCTGTTAGGGAGTAAAGCGGGACAGGGGGTACGTTGGAGTGAGGTTTCCTTTCGTCAGGATGGGGTCAGCATATGGCTGAGGAAGTCTAAAACAGATCAAAGGGGAGGGGGCACGTGGGTTTCTTTAAAACTAGAGGGAGTCCAGCAGGCTTGCCCTTGCCGGTGGGGTTTGAGGTGGAGAGCTTTGTCTAGGGATAAAGTAGGTCTAGTTTTCAGGCACGAGGATGGAAGGGGGGTAACGGCTACGCAGCTTCTGGCGGTGCTGAGGAAAGCGTTGGGCAGGTTGGGAATTGACGGGAGGGATTTTGGTACGCACTCATTTAGGATTGGGGCGGCATCTGAAACAAACAATCTAGGTTGGGGGTGAGGGGACATCATGCGGTTGGGAAGGTGGTCCTCGGACTGTTATCAGCGGTATGTGCGCAGCGCAGACGGGGGGTTGTAGCGCGGTTAGTCCTCTTTTCCTTTGGTTCATTCATGTTTCTCGTTGCAGGTTCGGTGATGGGTCCCCTCGCCAGGGAGATGTCCATTTGGATTGTGGGCCATTCCTTTGTGAAGTGGGCGCAAGTTCAGGCCCGTGCCAGCTATTTTGGGGAAAGCTTGGGTTTCAATAAAGAAATGTTTACAGTTTGTTGGAGGGGAAGGGGTGGTATGCGATGGAAAGAGTTGCTGCAGGTGCTTAACGGGATCTTGGTGGCTGGTAGGTGCCCGATGTATTGGTCCTTCATTTGGGGGAAAATGATATGGTGCGGGAAACGGGTTTGGCTTTGATGCGGTGTATGAAGCGGGATTTGGCGGTGATCAAGGGTCAGTGGGCCGGTTGCGCCATTATATGGACGGAGTTTGTTCCTAGGAGGGTTTGGAGGGGGGCGGCTAACCCGGGGGCAGTGGACAAGGCCAGGCGAAAGCTTAACACAGAGATGGTGCGCTTTTGTCGTCAAATGGGAATTTTTAGGATTTCGCACAGGGACATCAGGTATGACACTCCGGATTTTTTCAGAGGCGATGGGGTCCATTTATCCTGGCTGGGCATGGACTTGTATTTATTGGAGCTGAGGGAAGTTTTGGCCAGGTTGTTGGGAGTCCACAGGCGTTGAGAATTTTTTTTCCTAAGGGGCAGGGTAGGGGGGGGCAGGAAAATGGGGAGGCGGCGTTCACTCCCGCCTTTTCCTGGGTGGCAGGGTTGGAAAAAGTTGGCCAGGATTGGCTGTAGCTTTTGGTTAAATGTTGGTAGTTGGGGAGCAGGAGCAGGGAAAGGGTAACCAGGTAGGCTAAGTTTAGATTAGAGGTTTCTTGGTTACAGTTGCAAAAAGGCAGGTAGGGATTTGGGTCATGGGAGGTTAGGATTGGTAAATGCTATATTGTGTAGGATTGTGTAATATTATTGTTATGGAATGTTATGTTGTATTTTGCGGGGTGGGGGATTTGATGTGGGGATCGTAGGGGTGGGGGGAAACAAGGGGTCAGGTAATTCATGTATAGTGAGGTTTTAGTTTTGGAAGGCAGTTGCCAAGGTATAAACTGTGATATGCACCTGTTTCAATAAAGCGGCCTTTTACACACACAAAAATTGGTCTCGTGCTGGCTTGCCCCCTTCCCTCCCAAGGGGGTTTGGGGGCAGCCGAGCGCAGCGAGGTCTGCCCCCGGTCAGATTGGGAGGGGGTGGGGCTGGCCGGCGCCCGGCCATTTTGGGAGTTGGGCTACATTGGGACTAGCCCAATTGTAGCCCAATTTTGAAGAGATAGCCCAAAGTATATTGGGCTGTTTCGCGCTTCACCAGCCACCATTTTAGGTTTGGTGAGCTGGTGGCTGGGAGTGCTGTTAGAGTAGGTTTTTGTCCCCTCCCTCCCTTCCCTGTTTTTTAGGTTTGTGGGGCATTTTTAGTTTCCCAAGGTGGGGTTTTTTTCGGCGGTGGAGTTGGAACAGGTACATAGGGGAATTTTGTGTTAATTGTATAGTTGTCGCTTGGAACAGGTGCTGGCGGGTTGGAAAAAGTTGGCCAGGATTGGCTGTAGTTTTTGGTTAAATGTTGGTAGTTGGGGAGCAGGAGCAGGGAAAGGGTAACCAGGTAGGCTAAGTTTAGATTAGAGGTTTCTTGGTTACAGTTGCAAAAAGGCAGATAGGGATTTGGGTCATGGGAGGTTAGGATTGGTAAATGCTATATTGTGTAGGATTGTGTAATATTATTGTTATGGAATGTTATGTTGTATTTTGCGGGGTGGGGGATTTGATGTGGGGATCGTAGGGGTGGGGGGGAAAACAAGGGGTCAGGTAATTCATGTATAGTGAGGTTTTAGTTTTGGAAGGCAGTTGCCAAGGTATAAACTGTGATATGCACCTGTTTCAATAAAGCGGCCTTTTACACACACAAAAAATTGGTCTCGTGCTGGCTTGCCCCCCTTCCCTCCCAAGAAGAGAGCTCTCGCCAGTCGCGCTGACTGGCACAGCATTGCCACATATTCTGAGTTTAGGAGCATCTCGTGGGGAGGTTAGGAAAGGCACATCATTTCGAGAGCTGTGCTCGGGGCTGGTGTATAGAGAGCTCCCACCAGTCACGCTGACTGGCACAGCTCTACAAAAGGAAATCCACTGTAACGTGGAGTGACTGACTTCACCTGGCTCACACTTCCGTGAGTAACCCGGCGGATGGCACGGTTTGTCACTGCCCATCTTGCTTCATCTAAACAACAGATAGCGTGATTCTCTGAGGGAAGAATCTAGCCAGTCACGCTGACTGGCACAGCCTTTTTAAAATGTATTTCTCTTGGTCAAATAACGCAATCGGATGAGCTGTGGAGGAAACATTCCGGTCACGTGTGTCGCCACAGCACGAGTCTTGACTGCTGGAGTCACTAAGGCGCAAGACGGGTGAATAAACTCACGCCAGTCACGCTGCCTGGCACAGCAAATGAAATTAAAATCATCAAAGAGGAAGTAACTGCGTGCATACATGTGAAGAGATCACTAGCCAGTCACGCTGACTGGCACAGCTGTATACTTTGGTGAGCGCTCCAGACTCTCTTACCTTGGGAGAGTCACCTCTTCACATGCTGGGAGACTCCTTTGGCTTCAACCGAATATTAACAGCGCAGGATTCTTCTCATCAGCGTCAGGCGGGGGGATTTATGAGGAAAGTTATCCTTTCCTGTCAGGAAAAGAAACAGTAGAGAAAGGAAGCTGTAACAAATGACGAGTAGACTGGAAAGGAACTGGTAACTCATCTTCAAGTGTATGACAGTGGAACAGCGCCTTCAAGTGTTTTTTTTTTCTTTTCTTTTTTTTTTCTTCTTTTCTTTTTCAAATGTCACACTAAAAGATTTCTATCCTCACACAAACTCGAGTCTTGAACGACATCTGCCCAAATTTAAACAATGTATGTTTTGCATTAGAGGCATAGTGTTTTAGTGCAGTTCTGCAAGTGGTTTAATATTTGTTGAGAAACTCAAGGGGAAAATTTGAAATATCAGTGGTGTTAGTGGTACATAAATTCACTCATAGTCTAAATGCAGAATGTAACACCTCCGCCATTTTTCCTGGCCACTCCAGAGGAGCCAGTTTTGAAATGGAACAAGTGAAAACAAGTTTTTCAAAACTATGCAGTGGTATGTAGACCGAATTTGGGACTTGAAAGGAAAGTGGCATTACTATTACACTACTTAGGGGCTGAAGGTCAAAAAATTCTAGAACACCTGCCTGATCTGAGTGTAAATGATGCCAGAGGCTTGAATGAATATGAAATTAGTTTTAAAAAACTGGACATCCATTTCTTGCCGAAAATAAGCACGATAATGGAACGCTATTTTGAGCACCCAGCTTCTCTTCGGAGCAGCTTCCACCTCCTGTCCGGAGGCCGCGGCACATCGACCTTGCGGCACTCCTCTGTGGGGACTGGTGAACCCGGGGGCCTGGCGGTGCCCTGGTAGGAGACTTGGCGACTTCTGGCCCTCGGTGGGGCTGAGGGCGGCCCTGCGGGGGTTGGGCCTGTGTGCAGCGGCCCCCTGGCCTGACGGACTTGTGGCCGGGACGTGAGGCTGTGCTGCATCCTACCCCACCTGCACCGCCCTTTTGCCGGACCCCAGGGAGGCTGACTTTCTATGCAGGTGAGGTGTGGGGGCGGGGTTGTCCTCGTGTGCTGTGGCCCAACTGGAGGTGTTTGCTGGGGCTGGGTCCTGCACGCTGCTCCTGGGGCCCTGTCCCTCGCCAACTGCACGTGTCAATACGCAGCTGCACGCTGCCTGAGATCAGGCCCGGCATCACCCCAGTCCCTGTGCGTCTGAGCACTTGGAGGCATTCGGAGGCGAGAGACCCCTGCCAACTGTACCCTCTGCCGCTGATTGACCCCCCTCTAGCTCCGAACTCCCGGAAACGGGCTCCTTCGGGTTGGTGTGTGCCATCCTGCCACTGGGGTGCTTGTTTGATGGACCCTCGGCTTGAGCGGGGGACGCCTGGCCTGGGGGGTGACCGCTGGCAACCCTCCATGCAGCCTCCCTCTTCTTAGAGGCCACTGCTGACCGGCTGTGGATACATCATCTGCCCTTCAACACCTAGTGACTCCAACACTGCCGACTACCCACCATCTCGCGTGCTGTGGCACGGCTTGGGCCCCTAACTTGCAGCTGTCTTCCCTACGGCCTGCCCGCGGTGTGGACCCCAGCAACCCCAGCTCCTACGCTCTGGCTGCGTAGCAGAGGACACTCATGGTGACAAGACCTCTGTGGTAGCATTGTCCTCTGCAATATTGTCTATCCGCCTCTCCTTTCCATAGCCAGCGGATTGCTGAGTGCAGTGACATTAACGGCGGACTGCAACTTGCCACCTGGGGACCTCAGCCCTCCCTGGTCGATTTTCAGTCTCCTCTTGCTTGCCTTCACTGCTTCATCGGAGCCTGGTGGGTGCTCGACCCCGGGGGAGATGACGCGCACTAAGCCGGGGAAGGAGTTGGTGACACCCCAGAAGGACAACCCGGTTGCTGCACTTTGTAACAAGCCGGGCCCGGGTACCTCTGGCGCTATGGCGGCGCCGGCCGGTGATGACTCGGCACCAGTCACACAAACCTTGAGGGCGAACTTCATGGCGGAGCTCAAGTCTGAAATAGGCTCCTTGCGATCGGAAGTTCACTCTTGTGTGCGGGAACTCAGAAAAGAGGTCACCGACCTAGGAGAGAGAGTAGATGGCCTCGAGAGGACGGCGGATGCCCGAACGGAAGACCAAGAACAGCTTTGGCAGCGACTGGCCACCCTGGAAGAGCAGCACATTGACCTGCAATTGAAACAGGAAGATTTGGAGCAACAACCTCCGCATTAGGGGGATTCCGGTTGGAGCGGAAGGATCAGACATCATGACATTTGTGGCGAAACGACTACATGAAATCTGTGGCGACGATGACGCCTCCCCAGACGGCCCTAGATCGAGCACACCGAGTCTCGGGTCCATCTGCCCGAGTGGGCCTCATCCCCGACATCCTGACCCGGGTCCACTTTTTTACAAGAAGGAGGCGATTCTCAAGGCGGCGCGCTCCAAACCAGAATTCACCTACAAAGGTGCCACAATACAGCTCTTCCATGACCTTGCCCCTACCACGCTGCGCAGACGTCGAGACTTCAAGCCGGTAACAGACAAGTTGCGGAGCCTGAACATCCAGTATCAATGGGGCCACCCCTTCGCGCTCTTTTTTCAATGGGAGTCTAAACGCCGGATGGTACGATGCCTTCAAGAAGTGGCACAACTCTTGCACATCTCCATTACGCCGCCGCCCAGCCCGCATATCCTCCCGTATCCGGGAGCCTGCTAGCCGTCTTGGTCCCAGGTACGCCGTCACAGGAGAGCGTCACATTCGGGGAGCGGTCGGCCTCCCAAGCCAAGCAGGAAATCATCCAGCACATCCGCTCCATGGAAGAGAGTCGCTCTTCAACAGGCTCTCTCCCCCCTACGCCATGATCGCATAGAAGTGCCTTTGCACCTGTTTTGCTATGATGCACTGTCCACACCTGAGGCCTGGGGCCGCTGACCCGTGACCCCACCCCACGCCAGGTGAATTCCAGGCCCCTCACTTCGATGGCGGGCGGCACGGGCCTGCCTCCTTTGCCCTCATGCTTGGAGCCTGAAGGATACACCCCCCCCCTGCTCCTAGGAGAGTGACTTCTCCGGATGATCTACGCCCTAGGGCCGCGATTACCCCTGGACTGGAACAGGACACTGTGGCCCTGTTGGCCAATGTTGTATTTTTTGGTGTATATTGCTTTTTTCTCCTCTTTGCACTTCTGTCTTCTGTCTCTACTTTTCTATCTCTTCTCTTTGTCTTCTCCTTCTCTCCATGGTGGGCGGGGAGGCATCTCGTGGTCCTACTTCTGCTCTCTGGGGGGCAGTGGTCCTCTACTCCACCCCTCTCTCGCCAATGTCTTGTCCCACCCCCTCCTGGGGCGCCATTGCTTGCGCCATTGCTTGCCCTCACCTTCCACTGGATATGACTGCTAACCCTTGTCTGAAACTTCTCTCCCTCAATGTTAAGGGGCTTAATTCTCCTAATAAACGGCACCAGATATGGCGCTACCTCTTGCAGCAGCAACCTGATATGATCCTCCTTCAGGAGACACACCTGATGAAAGCTGATGTCCCCCGAATGGCTCATCCCCGATATCCCCTCCAATTTTGGGCTTCGGCCTCCTCCAAAACAGCTGGTGTGGCAATACTCTGTGGCTCTGGCATCAGGCAGGGGAAATCTAAAATTATCCGCAGCCACGACGGTCGCTTTCTTAAAGTAGGGGTTCAGGTCGGGCACCGGTCCCTCACCCTGTGCAATATATATGCGCCTAATCAGGCACAAGACCCCTACCTTCGCGCTCTCCTGAGGGAACACGTGCCGCAGGCGGATCCCTCTCTTATCATAGGAGGCGACTTTAATCTGGTGTGGGATGCCGACCTGGATCGTAGTGACGGATCTTTCCACGGGGCGGGGGCTATGTCTTTCGCCTTGAAAAAGCAATTGGCGGACCTCACTCTACTCGACTCTTGGCGGTATCACTCTCCCGATGCACGCGACTATTCATACTACTCGCATGTACACCGTTCGTACTCACGTATCGACCATGTCTTTATCTCGCACGCTCTGATATGCGAGACGGTATCTGCCTCTATGTCTGACATCTCTGTCTCTGATCATGCTCATGTGGAGCTTCTTTTGCGCCACTGCTCTACACGCACTCCCCGCCCGCCTCGCTGGCGCCTTCCTCCGCATGTCCTTCGTGATCCGGTGGATGTGGCGGAAAAAAGAGCAGCCATTGACTCATACTTCGAGCTTAACGAACTCCCTGAAACCCCCTTTCCTGTTGTGTGGGACGCCTTTAAGGCCACTATCCGCGGCCATATCACGTCCATAGCGATTGCACGGGCACGGGAAGCACGCCTCTTTGAGGATAATCTCTTTAGGGATATCAAGGCCCTTGAAAAACTCGATCAGGAACGCCCTTTACTGGCCCACAAACGACGCCTGGCCCTTCTTCGTGGCCAGCTGCGGGCCCCTAGAACCAATAAAGCAGAGCGGGCTCTGTTAACGCTGAAGCAGCGTTATTATGAGGGGGGAGACAAGGTGGGCACGGTCCTGGCTAGGTGCCTGCGGGCGCGCGCAGCCAAGGCCCACATAGCCCATATTTGAACTGGAGATGGCGCATGTGCCACCACAGAAGCGTCCAAATGTGAGGCTTTTCATGCGTATTATTCCACCCTATACGCCCAAGCAAAGTCCTCCCCTGACCAGATACAGGCTCTGTTGGACGCCTGTCCCTGGACCCCGCTCAGTCAATACCATGCTTGACAACTGGAAGAACCGATTACACGAGAAGAGCTCGCGGGGGCTCTGAAGGACCTTCCTCTCGGAAAGTCCCCGGGGCCGGATGGCCTTCCCCTCTCCTTTTATCACATTTTTTTGCCGCAGCTCCGGACCCACCTCGTCCGCCTTTTCAACTCTTTCGCCGCTAACGTAGGGCCGTCTCCGTCCATGGGGCTGGCCGAAATCGCCCTAATCCCTAAGCCAGGCAAGGACCCTGCCCTTTGCTCGTCCTTCCGTCCCATAGCTCTTTTGAATACGGACCTTAAACTCTACACCAAAATATTAGCAAAAAGGCTTGAGCCACATTTACCTGGCCTCATTGAACCGGATCAGGTCGGTTTCATTCGCCATCGTCAAGGCGCGGACAATGTGCGCCGTATCGCACACCTGGTGGGCAAAGCCCGCCACTGGAACATCCCTGCATGCCTTCTGTCGCTCGACGCAGAGAAGGCGTTCGACCGGGTGGACTGGACCTTCCTCCGTGCAGTCTAACACAAAATTGGGCTGGGCCCCTTGATGATAGCCCGGATCATGGCCCCCTACCTTTCCCCGACGGCCCAGGTGCGGGTCAATGGTCAACTCTCTGCCCCATCTCGATACACAGAGGCACTCGGCAGGGATGCCCTCTCTCACCCCTGCTATTTGCCCTTGTTGTGGAACCCCTTGCCATCTTGATCCGCCAAGCCCCCGATATTCATGGCATCCCCCTCGGAGGTCAGTCTCACAAGGTGGCCCTCTTTGCAGACGATCTCCTCCTCACGTTATCACAGCCGCACGCCTCTCTCCCGGCCCTTCTGACCCTCCTCCGATCCTTTGAGTCGGCCTCTGGTCTAAAAATTAACCACGAGAAATCCTGGGCCCTCAACCTTACGATCCCTCGGGATGAGATCCCCTTGCTCCAGTCGCTAGTCCCTTATCAGTGGGCTCCCCATTCTGTCCGATACCTCGGGCTTCGGCTAACACCCACTCTCTCCTCTTGGTCCCAAGTTAACTGGCAGGATTGTCGGAAGACTGTGCTCGAGGATCTGCGAGCCTGGAAACCTCTCACTCTCTCTTGGTTAGGTCGTCTGCATGCAATTAAAATGTCGGTACTCCCCAAAATCCTATATCTCTTTCAGTCCCTTCCGACTCCCATCCCGCACCACCAGATCAGAAGCCTTCAACGCGAAATCACCAAGTTCATCTGGGGGGGCATAGGCCGCGCTTTTCCAATAAAATCCTCATGTCGCCTCGCGATAGAGGCGGTCTGGCTTGCCCCAACTTGTTGGAGTATTACTGGGCCTCTCACCTTCGCTTTCTATCGGAGTGGATGGCGTGGGAAAGTGAGAAGGTGTGGTTCCATATGGACAGGGCGGGGACTGGGAGATCCATCTGGGACCTTCCTTGGCTGCCCCGGGCTTCACGATCGCGCAGCGCCTATATGGCTCTTCCTACTAGGAGAGTGCTTGACATCTGGGACAAAGTTGCTATCCCCAAGGGCCTCACTACTTTTCCATCCCCCCATACCCCTATCGCTGGGAATCTCCACTTTCCACCAGCAGTACGCCCTCAGGCGTTTTTGGACTGGCTCGACGGTGGATGCCGGACGATTAGGGATCTCTTCCTGGGTGATGTATTTAAAACCTTTGACCAGTGCAAGGCAGACTTCCAGCTCTCGGAGGGGGCCAGATTACAATATATTCAACTCCGACATTGGATACACACGTCCTCCCTGGCGCAGGCGGCCACTCGGACACTACGCCTTTTGAGCACCTAGTGCGTTCCTTCAACAACTCTAAAGGGCTCATATCCCGCACCTACCATGTTCTACAACATCCCCCACTTACCCCTTCCCACAACTACCAGCGCCGCTGGCAAGCGGACACTTCCTTGGAAATAACCCCTGCTCAGTGGGATCGCTTGTGGCGCGATATCCCGAAAGTCTATCGCTGTATCTCTCAGCGGGAAACCGCGTATAAGATCATGACCCAATGGTACTACACGTCTCTCAGATTGCATAAAATGTTCCCCGCAACCTCCCCTCTTTGTTGGCGGTGCTCGAATTCCCCGGGCGACTTTCTTCATATTTGGTGGTCCTGCTCCTTCTTGACCTCGTACTCAGCCATATAAAAGTGGTGCTTGGCTTTCCCCTGCCTGCGACTCCAGCCACAGTCATCCTAGGTCTCAAACCTGCCAACCTGCGCGCACTCACACGCAAAGACTGGCACATTTCCCTTCACATGCTAGGTGCTTCTAAACAGCTCATTGCCCTGTATTGGAAGAAGGCGGAGGCTCCTCCGGTCAGTGTTTGGTTTACGCGTTTATGGCACACCATAACCATGGAATTGCTTACTGCACGCCTGCAATCCCGTGACTCTCACTTCACTAAATTGTGGCAACCACTAGTCGCCCACCTCTGTAAACTGGAGCATGCCCGCTTCCAACCTCCGAAACTCCGAGCCTTGCACTTTTTTGATGACGCAGTCTATCTCCCTGATCCAGAATAGACCCCCGCTCTCCCCATCTGATCCTTCCTGGGGCTCAGTACATTCACATCACGGGACGAACCCGCTGCTGCATACCTTGTGCGCCCTCTCGCCCTCTTCTTCTCACTGCTCGAGGTCATGTCCTTGGACCCGCTGGAACTGTACCCCCGGCCCTCCCCCCACCCCTCTCTCCTCGCCCACCTCTCCTATCTGTATCTCTCTTTCTCTTTCCTTATCTCTCACTCTCCTCTTTCGACCTGCTATTTGCTCCTCTCACATTTGGGACTTGATTATGTGATTGCTTTCTTTTACGGCCGGCCCGCTATGGGCTTGAAGCGACTAGCTGTGTAGCCCTGTTGCCGTGTTGCTTGGTTGGGCATACTATGGTTGCTCTTCGATAGCCTGTTTGATGTATGCGGCCGGCCCACCAAAGGGTTGTAAGCGGCATGCCGTGTTCACGAGTGGTGTCCCACTGCCTTTTGTGAAGATGAAACAAACAGCTAAACAACACAATAGATCATACATTGGGCTCTATCCTCTGCCCTCTTCATCTGCTCATCTCTTCCTCCTACCTCTCTCTCATCTGGCTCTCAGGGGGCCCTCTGCCCCCCTCCCTTTTCTTCTTCCTCTCTTCTGTATATCTTCCTCCGTTGGAGTTAATTTGTTTTCTGTTGGTCCTATTATATGAAGGAGCTCTAAAATTGCGTCTACCACGTACGATTGTTTCATGACGCGGCCGGCCCTGTTTGGGTTGTAGGCGGCTTGCTGTGTACTCCAACATTAATGCAATGTCCTATAATGTCTCTCTTATGCATATTGAACGCTCATCAAACTTCGCGGCCGGCCCATTGTAGGGTTGTAGGTGGCTTGCTGTGTACACGATATGTCTCCTTCTAGTCTTTAATTAAAAAAGAGTTGAACCAAAAAGGAAAATTGAGACTTCGGAGAATGGATGTAAGACCAGGAGGCTACGGAGGACAACCCATACGGATGAAGGGTTTCTTCTGGGGCACAGTGGGTTACAAAGATAGAATTGCGGTCACAAAGATTTATGTATCCATGAAGGGAGATAACACTAGGGTGGAAAGCACAAAAGGATTTAGGAATCTATCTCAATCCTCACAAAAACCCACAGATTTTGGTGCAAGAGGTGAGCAAAGCACTAGTGGGGATTGAAGAGGAATTCAAAGAAGTTTTCACAGAACAGTTGGGATGACTCAAACACTATGCCCACAGAATAAAACTCAAAGAGAACTCCAAGCCATTCTCAGCCAAGGTGAGGAATCTGCCCATTTCAAAGCAGGAAGCAGTGAGGGAGGAACTAGAGAAGTTATGCAGTTTGGGGGTGATTGAGCCTGTAGAAGCCACTGAGTGGTTGGTGCCCATTGTAGCAGCCAAGAAGGGAGACGGCGCAGTGCGCTTATGCATTGATTTAAGAGCGCTAAATAGAGAAGTAATAGTGGACAAGTACCCTCTGCCTAACATCACACAAATGTTGAGTAGAGTAGCTGGGGCAAAGGTATTTTCAACACTAGATCTAACCTCTGCCTATTACCAAGTCAGGCTACACCCAGAGTCACAAGAACTCACAGCGTTCATCACGCCCATGGGGGCCTACAAGTTCAAATGCTTGCCTTTTGGACTTGTATCCGCAGCCGCGGTTTTCCAAAGGATCATGAGCAACCTCCTCAAAGGCATACCTGGAGTACTTTGCTACCAGGATGATGTTCTGATCTTTGGAGAAAATGGAACTCAACATGAACTTAGGCTCAGACAAGTCCTTAAGAGGTTCCAGGAACAAGGTCTTACGGTAAAAAGGGAAAAGTGTAAGATTCGGTGTGCTGAAATAGAGTTCCTGGGATATAGAGTGACGAAGGAGGGCATTCGCCCCAAAACAGAGTTGCAGAACACAATTCTAAACCTTACCCCACCCAAAAGCAAAGAGGAAATCAAATCCTTTATGGGCATGGTAGAGTTCTACAGTAAGTTCGTTCAGAACTTTGCCAGGCGCACTTACAAAATTCGCAATCTGCTAAGGAAAGGTGTGCCATTTAACTGGAGTGATGAGTGTCAGAAGGAATTTGAAGACACTAAAAAGGCCCTGGCAGAAGCACCTGACCTTAAAGCCTTTGTACCTGGCAGAAAGACGGTGATTACCACCGATGCCAGCTCCAAAGGACTAGGAGCGGTTCTGGCGCAAGTGGGAGAAGAGGGGGAGGAAACCATAGCTTTCGCATCTCGCTCTCTACGCCAAGCAGAGTACAATTACTCAGTGATCGAGAAAGAGGCCCTGCTGCACACTGGGCCGTCCACAAATTTAGAGACTTTGTGTGGGGAGTAACCTTCGACCTGAGGACCGACCACAAGCCTCTTGTCGAAGTCTTTACTAAGAAGGGGCTTGACTCCATCTCGAGCAGAATCAGGCGGTGGGTGGTTAGCCTACAAGAATACACTTTTGGGGTCGAGTAAGTACCTGGTGTAAGGAACCTTGCTGCAGATTGCCTTTCTCGCCTGGTGGGAGAAAAGCAAGAAGGAACAGATGATGGTGATGAGCTAGAAGGGCAAGACGATGAGATGCATAATGAGAATGTTTGTGTCATCACCCAAGGAGCAGTAGAGGAAGATCATTGGAAGGATGACTTGAGAGCAGACATGCTCCTGCAGAGAGTATGTGAGAAGAGCAAGGGTGGTTGGGCGGACCAAGACAAGCATGAAGAGAAGCTTAGACCCTTCTGGATGGTCAGGGATGAACTATCAATTGTGGATGATTGTCTGTTCCGGGGTACCAAGTTGGTTCCTCCCGAGACTTTGAGAGGAACTTTGGTCTACTTGGCCCATGAGGGACATCTGGGTGTCACTAAGACAAAACAGAGGTTACGTCTAGACTATTGGTGGCCCAACATGGACTTAGAAATTGGGAGGAAAATAAGAGAGTGTGTACCATGCTCCTCCAGTGACAAAGTACTTAAACAACACACTCCTCCCATGCACTGTAGGTCTCTGCCTGTGGGCCCATGGGCGGATGTAGCTCTGGACATAGTGGGTCCATTGACTGGGGAGAATCATACACCTTACATACTGGTACTTGTGGATCTTTACTGAAGGTGGCCCGAGTTAAGGTTTGTGTCAGAGATCACCACGAAAACTGTCATTGATTTCCTACTAGAAGTGTTCATTAGGGAAGGCTTACCTAGCATCATGCTGATGGATAATGGGGTACAACTTTGCTCGAAAGAGATGAGGGAATTCCTAGAATGTAATGGAATAAGTTATGTGCACTGTACCACCCGGAGACTAACGGGATGGTCGAAAGGTTCAACAAGACCATCAAAGAAGGTATCCAGCTAGCGAGAGCCAGTGGGTTGTGCTGGAAAGACGAGGTACTGAAATGTCTAGAAGCTTACAGACTAACCCCACACCAAACCACTAACATGACACCCTTTGAACTATTTAAAGCTAGAAAGCCTAACTCTAGATTAGTACCAGGGTGGATGAAGTGGTACAAGGGTTGGACAGGTCTCTCAGAGGAGGCACAGTGGCATGAGAAGGAGCGGAAGGCCATAGCTGACAGGAAAGCCAGGTTTGATAAATCAAATGCAGTCAAGGACATGGGATTCAAAGTGGGCGATCTGATCAAAGTCAAAGCCCCCACAGGTAGAGCAAACTGGTCTGAATTTACAGAGCCTACTAAAATTGTAAAGTTGTTCAAAAATGCTGTGAAAACTCAAGAAGGGAACATTTGGAACATGAGTAGGGTGGTGAAGTACACTGCACCTGCTGTGTCCACAAGCACACCGGGGGACAGTGAGTGTAAAGTCCCAAGTACTGCCAGCTCGCTTGAGACTGCCTGTACTGGGCAGGCCAGTGCTCGCACCAGGGTGAGTGGCAGGAAGGTTTGTCGTCCAAAGTATTTGGAACACTATGTTGGTAAATAAACTGTGTCTCACCTCCTTTCCACCTCTTTCTTTCTCTCTCTCTCTCTAACCTTGGCACTTGTTAATTGTAAAGGAGGGGGATGTGTGGTATCCTCCGTATTAGGGGAAGACTGCCATGATTACCCTCACCCCCTCCTCCTGACTACAGTTGGTTTATTCCCCTGTGACATGCCTTAGAATGTCACAGTGCTTAGGGTTCTAAGTGAAGCTCCCTGCGTGGAGGCTGAGAGAGACTTGTTGGATGACAGCTGTGGCTGGGGTCCTCTCGCTGTACTTAACAAATAAACTTCTTTTGTTTTCAACTACATCGCTTCCTGTGGTTCAACTGAGAGCTGATCCTCGTTTCTACACCCCTCTTCCCAATGTCCTCTCTCACCAGTGCCCCTTTACCTACTAGCACTTATCACCTCTGAGCCCCTTGTCAACTATCATGTATCAGCTCTGACAATCCTACCCACTGACTCATCTTACCTCTGCCTTAACCTTTGCAGTTCAGTTTCACCTCTGCCACCCTGCATCTGGTCTCACCTCTCACGCACTGTTCCCTGATTTTTGTGGCCAACCTCTACCCACTGCACTGTCTCATTCTCAAGTTCCCTTCTCCCATATGCTGGGGTCAGACGTTTCCCCTCCTCTTGTAGCCTGGTCTCAACTCTAGCCACCCCATTTTCCCACCAACCCATATCACCTCTAGTCCTTTTCCTCTTGCAATTTTGTCTCACCTATGAATCCCTTTCCTCCACTCTCCTGTTTAAATTCTGGCCCATTCCCTATGCCCTTTTGTCCCTACTTGCCCATAAGACCTGTTTCACTTATGGTGCCCATCCTCTTGTAACCATGTCCCCGCTAGTCTGCCTGCCCTACTACCTTGTCTCACCTCTGGTTCCTCTTCCTCAGCACACCTCCATCTAACTTTTAGTCCCTCCACCACTGCCCCATCTCACATCTGGCCCCCTTACCCACTGTGTCATTTAATAGCTGTAGTCCCTCGCCAGATATTCCATCAAACTTCAGACACTTGTCATCCCCATACTACCTCCCCTAGCAGCCAGGCCTCATTTCAGTCACCTCACTAAGGCACAGTGTCTGCTCTGCCCCCTCCTGGTAATGGATGCTTATCAACTCTGATTACCGCTGTCCTCGTTCACCTCTGGTTACCCTCCCCTTGGTGTCCAGTGTCTCCACAGGCTTCCTCTATGATCCTCATTTACACCTCTGCCCCCCACTCTCCCTGCTATCCATTCTTACCTTAGGCCAACCACACTCTATGTCAACTGTGACACCCCAACACAAGTAGTCGCAACTTACTCCTAGCCTGATTCCCCCATCACCCCTTTTGTCTAATGGCCACATCCCACCAGTTACTCCTTCTCAACGATATACCCCTAACCATACTGTCCCATCTAACCATAGACCCACTGTTGTCTCATCTCACTTTTGGCCCTTTCAACTTGCTCTCACTTCTCATCTTGCTCTCACTGTCCAGTCTCATATCTGAAACCTGTCCTCCTGAGGTCCTGTCTTACCTCTGACCCCTGGTTCCCCACTGTCACATCTCAACTCTGACACACCTCATCCTTTGGACCCCTTTCTCCTATAGTACTGGTTCCCCTATAGCCCAGTCTCATCTTTAGCCCCCCCCACTCCATGTTTCACCTCAAGTCCCTTTCTGTCCAGTGCCATGTTTGACTACCCTTCTCTCTCTGTTCTGTGTCAACTCTTAACCTGCCCTACACCCTGAGCCACGTCACAACTCTGGCTCCAACACACACATAGTTCTTCTTTCTCACCTCTGACCTCCTTCCCCTTGTAGCCATGTGACTCTCCTGTCCCCCTGACCCATAATCATGTCTCACATCTAGTCCACCACCCCTGATGTACTTTCACACCTGACCCCTACTAATCCTGTGTGCCCCAGCCTGCTCACCTCTCATTGTCTTATCTAACTTTTAGCCCTTGTAGTTTTGTTTTGCCTTTGGATCTTCCCCCACTCTTGTCATGTTTCATGACTTTATCGCCTACCTCCATGTCATGTTTCACCTCTAGCTTTCCTAACACTTCAACCCTGTCTTCATTTTGCCCCTCCCTCTGGTGTTCTGTTGCACCTATGGCCCTCCTCACTGGCCCATACAGCTTCTGTACTTCCTCTCCCTGCTGTCCCAACTCAGCCACCCCCTCCCTCTGTCACATCTCACCTCTTGCGCCCCTTCCATGAGTCAACTCTGGACTCCCTCTCCTAATAATCCCTTGTTTAACTTTGCCCCCCTTGCACCAATAGTTCCATCTCTCCTCTAGCTCCTCCTTTTAATACTCCCATATTTTACCTTTGACCCTCTCTGTGCTTGGTAATTACTGCTGGTTCTCACCCTTCATTGTCCTGAGTCTCCAATAGCCACTTCCACACTGCCTTGTCTCACCTCTTCCATCTCTCCTTTGAGGCACAGTGGTATCCATCGCCCACTAGCCAATGACATCTCTGGCCTCTATCACCCACTGTCCCATGTTTTGTTTGACTTCCCTCAACACACTGCCATGTCTCACCACAGTCCCACCACTCACTTGCTAGTCCACATCCCTTTTAAGCCACTTCTCCCATTTTCCAACCTGATCTCAGTTCCCCCTTGTCCCACAGTCCAGTCTCTCCTCTGTCCAGTACGGACATAGACTTGTTTCATCTCTGACCCCCCTCTCCCTGCTGCCATGTCACAAATCTGGCAATCATTTACCTTTCGACATCGGTGTCCTGAAACCAACCTCCAACTGACTGCCCATCTCAGCTCTTGCCCCTTCCCATGCTGCTCCATCTCCCAGCGAGCACCCTCCATGGCTGTTCGGTATCACCTCAGGACTAGAGGTGTGCAAAATTTGAGTAATTATGCGAGATCCGAAACTGGTATTTTGAACAGAACTTTATAACAAAATGCATCCTCGCGTACACTTTGTACACAAGGATGCATTTTGTGCTATGAAAAATAGTATGAAAACAAAAACACTGCAAGCAACGTCAGTTTGTGTTCTGTTGTTCATGTTGCTCCTATGCGTTTGCTGTAAATTTGACCGCAAATTGCACGTAATTATGCAACATGGTGTAATACCGTAATTTCCATAGCTATGCTAGATTACACTGGCATAATGAAAATTTCACCTGTGGCTACACAGGACTCCACTTCCCCACTTTCCCATGTCACTGCTGGCCGCAATCCACCTGTTGCCCTGTCTCACTTCTGGGCTCCTTCTCCCTCCTGTAATGATTCACCTCATTCTTTGCTTTCCATAGTTTCCCTTCTCACCTGCCCCCTTCCCCATGTACTGTTGGCAGTCCCCAAGTCATTAACCGCTGGCTCCCTGGCACTCATAGCTGCAAGTCTCATTTTGACCCCCTCCCCAGTAGCCCTGTCTCATCTCTAACTCTCTGCCCACCAGTTGGCAGGCCTCTTCTCTGGCTCTCTGCTGTCTGTGCTACCCCTTGCCCCCTTCACTTGTATAGTTCTGTCTTACCTAAAGTCCTTCCCTCTTAAGTGTTGTGTGTACATTTGCCCTCCTCATCTGTAGCACAGTCTAACTTGCAATCTAGGCCATATCCTCTGCTGTCCTGTGTCACCAATAGCCCACCTTTTCCAGTAACCCATTCTCTCCAGTAGTCATAGCCCTATGACTTCTCTGGCCACCCCAGTAGCTCTTTTTCACCTTTGGCCCACCTCCCCATGCTGCCATGTGGTACTTCTGCCACTTCCCCTAATGCCACCTCTGGTTCCCTGCCTCCTGCTGTCCCATCTCATCTCTAGCCATCTCCACATGCTGCTCTGTGTCAACTCTTGCCCCACGCTCCTGCTATGCCTACTCACCTCTGCTTCCTTCTTCGCTGTCATGTCTCACCTCTGTCCATCTATCACACTTCTTGCCCCTCTCCCCCATGGAGCTTTGTCTCATGTCTCCTCTAGTTCCACTCCCCCGCTGCCCAACTCACCTCAAGTGATCTGCTGTCCTGGGTCATGTCTTGCCACCCCCATACCTGTGTCTCCTCTGGCCTACTCCTCCCTATACTTTCACCTCTGGATCCGCTGCCCTCCCAACTCATGTCTCCTGTTGTCCAACTCCTCACATCCACCCATCTCACACCTGCTCCTCCTTCTTTTTGAAGTCCCATGTCTCCTCTAGCCACCTTCCCCCATTAAAACGGTTGTCACTATCCCCACTGCCCTGTTAACTCAGGCTCCATGAACCCCACTTTCCCATCTTACATCAGCCATCTCACCCCAGCTCCCACTCACCTCCATCTACCCTGCCACCCCATAGGGTGACCAGGAAAAAGGGTCAAAATTCAGGACAAAAATTCAGGGCAAAGAGTTGAAATTCAGGAAAAAAGGTCAATTGTACTGATACATCCAAGGTGAGGCCATATCCCGCTACTTTATCAGTGCATTTATTTACTGTTTTCTACACAGCACTATTTATTCACTACGGTCTTTATGTGATTGGCTCTTGGTATGCTACATTCAGTGGCACATTATGTCCTTGATCAATAATAAATTAATGACCTTGAGGACTGTGTCAAAGGCAGCACCCTACCGAAATCTATCCAATCTTTCTTGGAGATAAAACAACAGCAAAAATTTGGTTATGTTTGTAAACATTTTAAAATCCATGACAAACAGTATGAGAAACATTAAGGTAAGTGACCATATGCTAGTTTAGACATGTTGAACAAAAACATCTGACTCACCTCAACCTCCTGTGAACATTAAGGGATCGATTCCGATTCAGGCCGGAAAACGTACCGACCGACTCAGTACGGGAATGTAGTTCGACCGACATGTACCGGCGCTGCCCGATCCGCGTAGTACGATGCAATGCATGTGAATTATGACCGACTCGTACGGAACACAAGCCGAACGACCGAACTGCACGGAAACCAGCAATCCGGCCGGAAAATCTACGCGAATCGAACCGACCGACACGCACCAGGAATGAACCCGACAGAAACGTACCCGCGAACTCCGACCCACGCAGTAGGATGCAATGCGTGTAAAACCAGACCGAGTCGCACGGAGCTCAAGCCGTTTCCACCGACACGCATAGAAAACAGGGAGCCGAAGCAACCAAATACTCCGCGACCGACGCGTACGCCGCACATGAAACCCAGCAGAAAGACAGCGTGAAAGACTCAGAGAAGCTCGCACGAGCCAACTGCAGCGTCCTACTCGGTCAAAAGAACGTCTCCTACATGCCTAAAAACTACAAAGGAAAAAAAAAAAAAAAAGGGCCAAACAAGCAATGACAAAGTCAATAAATACAGGGGGAAAAAAACATGGAACAAAGACACACCCACAACTCCACCCATATAAAGGCCACAAATCCCTACCATGATCCTTTGCAAATTCAACAGACCTGCCAGCACAGAACACCATCAGACAGAAACCACAGACACACTCACAACTCATCCATCACACAAGCCACACACCATTAGCACCTCCCAAATAGCACCCTCACATACACCCAGCAAAACTGACACTCACCCACCCTCACTTGCACACTCACACACACATCAATCCCCACCACCACCCATCACCATGCCCCCAAAGAAGAATCCAAAGTTCCTAAACAGTGAATTGGAAGTCCTGGTAGAAGAAATCCTCAGGGTAGAGCCACAGTTGTTTGGTACATTGGTCCAACAGACCCCCATGTCGCAGAAAACCAAGATGTGGGAGAGGATCGTCGACAGGGTGAACGCACAATCACCATGTTTGCGCACAAAGGAAGACATCCAGAACAGGTGGTATGATGTGCGCAGGAGGGTCAAGGACCTACTCAAGAAGGATTACGCCTTGAGTCATCGCACCGGCAGTAGTCCTCCTGCCAAACCAGTATACCTCAGGTCCTGGGAGGAGAAGGTGCGGGCCATCCTACCACCAGAGAGCGTACATGAACTATCAAACATCCCAGAGCCTGGTGAGTACACAACCAATATACCCAATATTGTGTGACAATACCCACACATCACTGTCAAGGGGATAGTGAAACCATGCACCGTTAGCAAAGCCACAGTAACCAAAAGATAATCATCCCAAGATGTGTATGCTAGTCAGACAAACACAATACCTGCCATCTCATAGTGATATGTAACTGTGTCATGACATGTACAAACCTAACAACAAATAGAGCAAGGCAGTGGCACAAATCTATCCATCAAAGACTGTCAGACATTTTGCCACCACTAGAACACCACCTCACAGGGAAGCTCACTGAAAGGAAGGAATTGTGTGTATGCTGGTGAAGTGAGTGTAGCCAATAGCATGATGGGAGTTGTAGTCACAGATATTGGTCACCCTCACAATTGGCCCATCAACACCACTCTGAGCCATGCTCACATCACAGGGAGTGGAAAAGAACTGACAAGATGGCTGACACTGGGTCCTGCTGTGGGGAGCACCAGGCCCTGCTGGGAACTGTGCACCAACCAACAGCAGGACACCACTGCCTGACATCCTGAAAGCCAACTTGCACTCCCTGCAATGGAAGCACGTTCCATGGTGGGATATCTGGCTGGGTGGGAAGGAGGACTGACAGCTCTGACCATAGTTACCAGCAGCTTTTCTCACACACCCCCTTAACACAAACTCCACACAACTCAACTGGGAGAATGCATTGCCTCACACTCTAATTAAATATCCCACAAAGAACTACCACACTGGGTTATGCTGTGTGAAGCACAGGGACCCTTTTGGGACTTGTAGCCAAACAAACGCCAGGACAACACTGTCAGCCATCCTGTCAGCACATGCACACTACCCCACAGGGAAGCAGAGTCAAAAGGAAGGAAGTATGGGCATGCTGGGAAGGGGGCTGTAGGCAATAGCATGATGGGAGTGGTAGTCACAGCTCAACATCCCCCACCCACATGTCCCAGCAAGCTCACACTGAAGCATGCACACCTCACAGGGAGTGAAAAGCCACTTCTAAGGTGTCTGACAATGGTGCTCTGTTGTGGGGAGCACCAGGCCCTGCTGGGAACTGGGCACCAACCAACAGCAGGACACCACTGACTGACATCCTGACAGCCAACTTGCACTCCCTGCAATGGAAGCACGTTCCATGGTGGGATATCTGGCTGGGTGGGAAGGAGGACTGACAGCTCTGACCATAGTTACCAGCAGCTTTTCTCACACACCCCTTAACACAAACTCCACACAACTCACCTGGGAGAATGCATTGCCTCACACTCTAATTAAATATCCCACAAAGAACTACCGCACTGGGTTATGCTGTGTGAAGCACAGGGACACTTTTGGGACTTGTAGCCAAACAAACGCCAGGACAACACTGTCAGCCATCCTGTCAGCACAGGCACACTACCCCACAGGGAAGCAGAGTCAAAAGGAAGGAAGTATGGGCATGCTGGGAAGGGGGCTGTAGGCAATAGCATGATGGGAGTGGTAGTCACAGCTCAACATCCCCCACCCACATGGCCCAGAAAGCTCACACTGAAGCATGCACACCTCACAGGGTGTGAAAAGCCACTTCTAAGATGTCTGACAATGGTGCTCTGTAGTGGGGAGCACCAGGCCCTGCTGGGAACTGGGCACCAACCAACAGCAGGACACCACTGACTGACATCCTGACAGCCAACTTCCACTCCCTGCAATGGAAGCACGTTTCATGGTGGGATGTCTGGCCTGGGGGGAGGAGGAGTGCCAGCGCCGACTACAGCTACCAGCAGGCCCTTACACACACACCACTTCCACTAACTCCAAACAACACACCTGGGACCGTGCTCTACAAGAGAGTGAGTGAAAAGCCACTTCCAAGATGTCTGACACTGGCCTCAGCTGTGGGGAGCACAAGGCCCTGCTGGGAACTGTGCACCAACAAACAACAGGACCACACTGTCAGCCATCTTGCCATTGCTGTCACACTCACACACAGTGAAGTCGACTCAAAAGGAAGGAAGTATGGGCATGCTGGGAAGGGGGGTGTAGGCAATAGCATGATGGGAGTGGTAGTCACAGCTCAACATCCCCCACCCACATGGCCCGGCAAGCTCACACTGAAGCATGCACACCTCACAGGGAGTGAAAAGCCACTTCTAAGATGTCTGACAATGGTGCTCTGTTGTGGGGAGCACAAGGCCCTGCTGGGAACTGCACCAACCAACAGCAGGACACCACTGACTGACATCCTGAGAGTTAACCTGCACCCACTGCAAGGGTGGCATGCTTCATGGTGGGATAACTGGGCTGGGGGGAGAAGGAGGTCCGGATGTCAACCAAATACCACCAATGCTGGCCATACACACACCTACTCTGCAAAAACACATTGCACACGTGGGACCAGTCACTCCCAAAATAAAAGCCCTGGCAAGATGGCTGACACATGGGCATGAGAAATGATGTGCCTGCAATTCGCACCCATGCACTGGCCAACCCAAAAACGTACACACTCACAGCGATTGCAACTCTATGTTTACACACACTGTCAGGGGATGCAGTGTCCATGGGTGCCCCCTGGCCTGGCTGTGAAGGTCTGTCTTGCAGATGACAATTGTGGAGAATAAGACATACTACATAGCACAAAACACACAGGAAGTCACAGAGACATCATTGACAGGGGACACCTGACAGTGAATGCAATGGACACACCAATATACCGGACACTGTACCATGGTGTCAGTCACACAAGTTGCGGTTGTGAGCTGCATTCCACTCCCACATCGTTCGGCAACATATGCATCCTTCACACAACACACCACTCACTGTCATAGACACTGTAGACACAAGCACCAACCTGGACTGCATTTGAGGAGACATGCTACTCACAGCAGCAGAACTGCAACACACACCACTGGCCATCACTGTCATGAGAATGGAAAAGCCAGAGAGCTGCCGTGCCCAATCCTTATCACCATGGAGGACATTGACAAGATTAATCACGTTTGCACGTACAAAACTCAGCAACAACATCATTAGCTACGTTAACAACATCACTTGTATGAAATGAGACGTGAACTAGGAACCCAGACAACAACACAGATACTCCCAAGAGATCCCAGGCATACCGGACTGTGACCATGTTGTCCAGACACACCAATGTGACGCACAAAGACTGGCAAAAATGCAACCACACATGGCCCAATCTTGAAAGATATCCTAAGTGGAATTGCACGTATGTCCCTGTTAAAGGGCAAATGTGGACAAGGATGACACACCTGTGTCAGGCACGTGATGGCCCTTGAGTAGCAATGGCCATGTACAGCCAATCAATACATGAGCTGGTCATGCACACACCTCAACATTCACATTGAAATGCTTCAGGTTGGCAGGACAATGTGCTACACCAATATCAACCTCTGGCTGTGACAACTTAGGACAATGCAATATACAGGCCCGCATCCAGATGTACAGTCACAACTGTCATGTGTTTGAACCATTGATGCCTGTAGAAACATAACATACATTGTGTGTCTCTTCCAAACACAGGTGATGATGGGGACTCAGCAGCAGATGATGAGGAGTCCCTGTCCCAGGCTCCGGTGGCCCCTGAGCTCTCTGGTGTGGATCAGCCTCTGCCCTCCTCGGATGGCGAAGACCTACCTGGCCCCTCCGGTGTGAGTCATTATGCAGCACCAGCAGGACCACTATCTGCACCCCCTGCACCCACTCCTCCAACATCTGCCAACACACAGACCACCCCCGCCATCACGGACAGACCAAGGACACTGAATGACAACAGCACGGGGACCCCAGCCCACCGGGAAGCAACGGACAACAACCCCAGTACCAACCCCCAAGGGGGCCTAGAGTCACCTGTGCGTGCCACCGCAGGTCCCGCACGTGTGGCCAGGGGTGGTGGGAGGGGTGGTAGGCAGAGGTCGCTGTTTGCAGAGGGGTCTGGACTGCATGATGACCCACAACTGGTACGCATTGCAGATGCGTACCAGAATAGCACCGGAGAGGTCAGCCAGGTAGTGGGGATCCTCAAGGACATTCAACAGCAGCAGGCTGCCCATCATGCCCGCTTAGACTCCCACATGTCCCGTGTGGAGACACACATGTCTGGCATGGAGTCCAAGTGGGACACATTGGAAGAACTGACAGCGGTACAGAGGGACATATTGACATGCCTCCGCCAGATTATCACCAACATGTCCACACCTCCCTGTGTGCCCACAACATCTGGTGCCGCAACAACTGCAACTCCCACAGGGAGGGAGGATGACTCTGGTGGAGAGTCCTCTGCACCGCAGCGGCCTGCATGTGAGGGCCCCCCCGGAAAGAAGAGGGGTCGTCCGAGGAAGGACAACTGAGAGGCAGATGGCCATGTACATCCCCCAGGAACCCAACACCTGTTCTGGAAATTCTCCTTTGTGTGCAAACTGTTCACCCTGTCGAATGCAACCCAACTCTCCCACATGACATGGGGAGTTTAAGTTGGACTAATGTATCAGATGACTGTGGACTTTACTCAGGACATTTCTGCTACCAACACTTCCAACTCATCTGGGAACTTTGGATTCCAATCCCAATGTACAGCACCACCATCCTGTGCACTATCCTCACACATGTATGTAAATAAACTCATTAATACACCATACTTGCCTCTGTTGTGATTCCAACGTGGTTTTTGTCATGGAGATGATGATCTGCTAAATGACACTGTGCATGCTAACTGCTACAGCAAGTTCAACACCGTGATGTGAGTCATGGCGATGTGACACATATGAGGGAGACACACCACTAGGGCAACACAACACATACACACCAGGGCCATCTGACTCATCGCGTACACTGATGTTGCCAGGAAATACAGTGGAATGCACAGACACCACACCTATTCAGAGTCTGTGTTAACTAGCCCACAGGTGCAGTAAGCAAATGTCAGTCAGATGTGTGACCACAGACAACGCACATCCCAAAGTGAAGCACAGGTTTATTACACATTTGCAACATGTTGTTTCCACTACAGATGCAAGGTAATCCCACGTGGCAGTGGCCACAAAGTCACCAAGTGTTGAAGAAATAAAGTCCAGGGGTGTGTGGCACATCACCTGTGGGGAAACAACTGCTTCCACCCTGGAAGTTGAATCATGGTGTCGGGGGATCCGAGTTGACCAAACAACTCTGAAAGTACCCTGTGAAGGACAGACATGGCACACAGTTAAAAGCACTGAAGAACAGGACAGAACTGCAATACTCATGCCCAATACATGTCACAAGATACCTACACAAAACCAAGTTAGCATGTCAACACTGTTGGGGAGTACAGACTACCTGTAAGGACACATCGCTGCACGCATCCAGTCAAGTAGCACATGGCCACACTCAAACAGCAACAGAGCACCACCAACACATATCATGCAAACTCAAATCATTGACATAATATCTCTGTATACTCACATTCAGCTGAAGAAGTTGTTGATGAGCTGTGTGCAGACATCACCCTCATCATCATCACTGGCATCGTGGCCCAGGCCAGGATCCTCCACAGGTGGCGGATGTTGGTCATCGTCATCCAGGATGAGAGGCAACTCCTTCCGCACTGCCAGGTTGTGTAGCATGCAGCAGACGATGAAAATCTTGCACACCTTTGCAGGGGCATATGGGAGGGCCCCTCCTGTCTTGTCCAGGCAGCGAAAGCGGCTCTTCAGGAGACCAAATGTCCGCTCGATCACTCTCCTGGTCCGACCATGTGCCTCATTGTAGCGCATCTGGGCTGGTGTCACAGGGTTCCTGAGGGGTGTCAGCAACCACGGCATGTTGGGGTATCCAGAGTCACCTACATACAGACAATTGCACATTAACTGAGTTGGAAAAGAGGGTGGAATACAACATTGCAGAACACGCACAATGGTAAAAAGTCAGTACACACCGACAAGCCAGGCACGCTGGTTCTGCATCTGTGACATCAACCTCGGGATGCGACTACTCCTCATTACGTAGGCATCGTGTGCAGAACCGGGGAAACGTGCACACACATGTGAGATGCTCATATCTGCAAGACATACCACCAGAGCATTGATAGAATGGTAATGTTTCCTGTTCCTGTATGCCTGCTCATGTGCCTGTGGTGGTACCAAAGCCACATGTGTCCCATCAATGGAGCCGATGACATGTGGCATCCTCCCCAGGGCATAGAAGTCACTCTTGACATCAGTGAGTTGTTGACGTTTAGGGAAATAGATGTACTGGTTCAAGTATGTCAACATCGCCTCCAAAACATCGCGTAGCACACGGCTGAACATGGTCTGTGACATCCCACCAGCAGATGTCACAGTGTGTTGAAAGGTACCGGTGGCAAAGAAGTGTAGGGCTGCCATCACCTTCACCTTGGGGGTCAGCGCTGTAGGGTATGGCCGGCCAGGTTGCAAATGTGGGGCCAACCGCCCCGCCAATTCCTCAATCAGCGGCCTGTTGAAGCGGTACCGTCGGATGCAGTCACGTTCAACCATGGTTGCAAGGTCAGGGAATGGTCTATGGACAGCTGGTGCCCTGCAGTGCATAGGTGAACAAAGAAAGATTGTCAGTCACCCCACATATGTGGCATTGACCATACTCAATATCACATGATACATCATTACGAGACACAAGTACTTGATGTGTGTGCCGTTCTGTATGGACATATATGGCACCTACATGGCCATCATCTAACATCTCAGTTCAACATGTGTTGACAACAAGTTCCAGGTTGTGCTATGGGAAATCATTAGGCTGTGTCACAGTACCCATGTACTGCTGTCACGTTCCAAACACACACCACAGTGACAAGTGAGGACAGATGTGCCCCAGGCATCACAGCTCTTTGACAGGTAGATTCCCAGGGACCCTGTATTGCCACATGGACACTGGCATGACATGGGTATCATGTACACGTCAGCAAAACAACCATGACTCCCACAGGTAGTGGCCCCTGTTGCCTCTGCAGGACAGACATGGACGTCTGTGACACACACACGCACAGCATCAAAGTCGATGCACAAACAACGTGGATGTGGAGACTGTCTCCCATTGTGCACATGGAATCAGAGACATCTGAAACACAACATGCACACAGACTGTGGAGGGCCATCACAATTGTGGCAATGGGTCACCCTGTGACGTACATACCATCCCACATGGGACTCAGGGTGTATGTGACATAACATACACATACACAACCTGGAAATGTGACCATGCCACATGCTCTGAACTGAACAGTTGCACATCACAGTGGTCATGTGCACAACACACAAAGGATTCTGTCCCCATGAACACGTGCACAGCCTGGGAGTGGCTGCCCCCAAGTGCCACCCAACAAACCACATGTTGACCCCCATACACACACAGGTAATGCAGCCTTACATGCCTTAGGATACAGTGTGGACAGGCTGTGGTGTTGTAGGTGTGCCCCTGAGTCCCTGGCAAGTATTTGTGGCTGGCATACGTTCACCAGTGACAACCATGGTGACATATGCGAGTGACTTCTACAGGGACGCGTCGTACAGTAATGGACCGATCCGTTCGCACGCATTGGCCATTGCATATGATGTGGACGGATGCATGTTGTGTTTCAGAATACGCGTCGTACAGCAATGGACCGATCCGTGCGCATGCATTGGCCATTGCATATGATGTTGACGGATGCGTGTTGTGTTTCGGAATACGCGTCGTACAGCAATGGACCGATCCGTGCGCACGCATCGGGCATTGCATATGATGTGGACGGATGCGTGTTGTGTTTCGGAATACGCGTCGTACAGCAATGGACCGATCCGTGCGCACGCATCGGCCATTGCATATGATGTGGACGGATGCGTGTTGTGTTTCGAAATACGCATCGTACAGCAATGGACCGATCCGTGCGCACGTATTGGCCATTGCATATGATGTGGACGGATGCGTGTTGTGTTTCGAAATACGCGTCGTACAGCAATGGGCCGATCCGTGCGCACGCATTGGCCATTGCATATGATGTTGACGGATGCGTGTTGTGTTTCGGAATACGCGTCGTACAGCAATGGACCGATCCGTGCGCACGCATTGGCCATTGCATATGATGTGGACGGATGCGTGTTGTGTTTCGAAATACGCGTCGTACAGCGATGGACCGCTCCGTGCGCACGCATTGGCCATTGCATATGATGTGGACGGATGCGTGTTGTGTTATGAAATACGTGTCGTACAGCAATGGACCGATCCGTGCGCACGCATTGGCTATGGACTGACATGGTAACGGACGCGTATTCGAAGCTTGTACGAGTCAGATGCAGTGAATTCAGTTGGCCACCCACAACAATGTTGCAAATTCATGGGTGTCATCAAGTTGACATTTTGAAGGATGCTGTAGGCGTGTATAAGTGGTGCAATTCCATGGATTGGCCAGATTCAGAAGATGCAAACGACTTGGACCTATCACTTTGGACACATGGGACAGTATCTGCCTCTGCAGCACACATATAATGCTGGCTGTTCCCCTGAGAGCTCACTTGCCTGCACTACATGCTCCAGGACGACATCTGCCACTACCACTGCTGCTGTCTCTGCATCCTCTGGCTACTGAAATGGCACGTACTGTGGATAGAGCCCCAGCCTTCAGCACTAAGGAGAACCAGGCCCTGCTGGACAGCCTCCTTCCACAGTACAGCAAGCTGTATGGGAAACCAGGGGAGCAGGTGAGTGTGCTGTCCACTGCCTTACTAATTGTGCATGTTGTCTGACTAGCAGTACTCACAGTGTGTACACCAGTGGCTAGCATGCTCACTGAGTAGTTGTCAACCCCCAAAGTGTGTAGTTACATGCACTGAACAGGTATAGTGCAGTAACAGTGCATTCCAACAAGGTTTTAATTCCCAGGCAATGATACCATTTAGTAACTGTTGGACAACTGTTCATAGCCATAGTTGCACTACCTGTGTACATCATATGCCCCTGTGATTGAGACATGTATATCCAACTGTGTGATGCACGGATATGTTGCATGTGTAGTAATGGCCTTTTCACTTTGTCATCCTCACAGGTTGATGCCCACCAGAAGCAGGAGATCTGGCTGACCATCACCCGGGCAGTACGATCTGTGGGGGTCTACAGGCGCCGGATCCGCAACTGCCAGAAGAGGTGGCAGGACCTTTGTGGCTGGACCCGGAGGATCGCAAGGGTCCAGCTGAAGCTGTCGCCTCCTCGCAGGAGGGGTGGACACTGGACCCTGACCCCCCACATGCTCCAGATTCTGGCGGTGGTCTTCCCTGACCTGGATGGGCAGCTGAAGGCCAGACAGCAGCAAGGAGGGGGTAAGTGCTAGCCTTTTCGGGGTACTATGACTAACATGCTCTATGCACTCCTTTAGCCTGGTTACACTTCCACAGTACGACTGTCTTATCGTCCTGGACTCAAGTCCCTCACTTGTGTCATGCCCCCTCCTCATCTGATACACAGGTGAGGCCCTTACAGTCTGTGACTTAGGTCACTTGGGTACTGTGTACTTGCAGTTACCTGTGGTTCAAGTTAGGGACAGCATCAGTTACAGGAACTTTGTTGTGGGCTGCATGGGTGGTACAATTGCTCACACAATGCCTGTGATCTGACATGTACTCTGGGTATGGCTTTAATATGTGTTCCAATTGCTGCTCTGACTCACCACATGTCTGGGGTATGTGCCACACACCCATGCTGCAGCAGAGACCAAGGTAGGAGCCTCAGAAGTATGTCCATCATGTGTGTGACACATGCATAGCCACCTGCCTAGTGTTCAGGGTAATACCATGTTGCACATGGACCAGGACTGTAATGCCTACTCCGGACATCGAAGGCACTCTGTTCTCTCACTCCCGTGTGTCAGCATACATATTGGGCATTGTGAAGAGTGCACTCAGGTGTCTGCCTCTGTGTCACCGTGGTGGGGCCTTGCTTTTTGGACTCCTGGAGTGTTTAACAGTTTGGGGTGGCCAGCCATCTGAGTTGTGACTATAGGATCTGCACATTGGTTAATGCATAGGTCTCTGATCCCTTGACTGTGCACAATGGTGTATGAAACATTGAGGTGCAGGCAGCTTTGGTTCATTCTCATCAGACGGTGAAGTGCTCATGTGTATGGATTTGTGTTTGCAGTCACTCAAATGTCTCATTTGAATGACGTGAGATCATCTTAGTCCTCATGATGTGGGTGGCCAGGGGTGCACATGTGCACCTGCCAGCTACAGGGCTTGCATTCCCAAAACTTCCATGATTGTGACACAGTGCAGACTGGTGTTGTGTGTATGCACTGCCCCTGTGACAGGAGACAGTTATGACTGACTTGCCAAACAGGCCTGTGCCATGACATTCAACTTGCAAAGGGTGATCCAGCAGTAGTGTGATATGTCCTGCATGCACACCATTGTCGCATTGACTATCAGGACATCATTGTGTCTGGTGATGGAAGCAAAACCCGCATATCGACAGAGACTCTGCCCATCACTGTTCCTGACACATGTACTGAGTCAGTGGCAGGAGATGGCATGTGTTTGGAGTGACACATTTCCATATGTTATCTTGGATGTCCAACAACTGTGTATGTGGTGCATGTGTGCACATATGATTAGTGGCATCCAACAGGCACCAGACAGATGGGTGCATGGACAGGTAGGATATGAGTGGCATGAATGACTGTCAGGCAGGCAATGGGCTTCTTCAAATCAGTGTCAGCACTTATTGCAATGTCTAGCAAATGATGGCAGGCCTTGCTCTGTGATGTGCTGTACTTACTGTGGTGTGTGTGGTCAGTACAGGTGACTAATGTTGCTCTGTTCATCCTGATTGTTTGCAGATATATCCACGGCCACAGGAGGAGACAGCTCCACGGACCAAGAGGAGCGGCAGAGGCAGACTGGGTCCACTGCAGAGGAGACCGAGGGACCCAGTGGCACGGAGGGTGAGGGGAGCCACACTGACGAGACCTCAGCTACGACCACCTCGGCTGAGGAACACAGTGCTTCCAGTGAGGACTCCCTTGTGGAGGCGGGTGTCAGCAGACCATAGACAAAATCGAGCAAGTCTGTCCCCGCCACCACCACCATCTCCACCCTCCCATCTGCTCCCATCCCACATGTCTGTGGAGGCTCCCGTTAGGGGAGCGTGTCTCCTTCGTGCCAGGCACCGCACCCCCTGCCTCTGTCTCCCCTGCTGCCCTGAGTGCGGAGTCTGTGGACTTGCTGAAACAGATCCATGTAGGGCAGACATCAATGCTGAGTGTCCTCCATGCACACACGGGTCTGTTGACACAACTGGTGTCATTCATGGAGGGCATCTCATCTGGCATGTCTGCCCTACAGCGGACCAATCAGTCCATGGCCTCCTCACTGACGGCAGCAGTGTCCCTCCTGCAACAGTCCCTCACCCCTCCTACCTCTGCCCCATCCACAATCCCCAGCACCCTACCTGTCCCAAGCACACACACACCGGCACAGGCACGCACCAGCACAGACACAAGCAGCACACGGACACACAAGCCAAAATACAGACGCACACGCACGCACAGTCAGGGGACTGATACCTCACTCACAGGGGATGGGGCCCAGACACACACACACGCATCGAAGAGCACTCCGCAGTCCTCATATACCTCTCCCTCCAAAACCCCTTCCCTTGCCTCACCTGCAACCCCCCCTCCCAGAAGCTCTTCCTCTGTGAGCTTGGCCTCTTCCCCACAGATCTATCTGACCCAACGTACAGGCGGAAGAGACCACCACCACACACAGAGGGTAGTGCCCCTCACACCCGGACACCCTCCCCCAGGCACAGGCAGACTGAGGACCCCATTAGGAAGTCCCCCCGGACCAGGAAGGGCAAGACCCCACCACCACCACCACGCAGATCCACCACACAGTCTCTCTCCTCCATCCCCCAGGCCACCACTCCACAGGTTCCCCCGCCACACCCTGCCCCAGGTTTCCCCACACACCGATACCGCATCCCCAAACTGCTTAGGCCCTCCCCCCCTACCACTTGCTCTTCCACCCCCAACCCAGACGCTCAGCCTGTTTGTGCCACTGGTGTGGAGACCGGGTCCCCCCTCTGTCCTGCCCACCTCATCTGCCCCCCTTCCACTCCCTTGGAGTTATGCACTGCAGTGGAGTCCACAACCTCCCCGTCTGACTTGGGCACTGCAGTGGGGACCCAGTCCACTCCATCTGACCGGCCCACTGCAGTGGTGCCGGCACCCACACCATCTGACTTGTGCCCTACAGTGGTGCCGGCCCCCACTGAGTCAGACACCTCCACTGCAGTTGCCGGTGACACTCCTGCACCCACCACCCCTTCACTGCCTCCTTCTGGCATCCCCTGATCCTGTCCCTGCGGTGCCTGGCCTGCCCCTTGTATGCCCCTCCGAGGGGATGTCCTCTGTCCGTACCAGTGCAGGCAAGCAATGGGTGACAAGTTGTCACATGTCACCCTGTTCGGACTGTGAATGTGGACTGGCCATTGGCCTTATTTTCTTTTGGACTTCCAATTTTTCTTTCACATTGGCAGAATAAAGCCTCTTTTTGTTTACTAGTGGTTTTGCTTTTGATGTACATGATGTAGATGAGTATCATCATGCATTTGCTGTTGTAATAGTGTTCAGATCAGGTAAATGAAATGTTGCTGTGATGGACTCCATGTGGTCCATGGGATATGTGTCCTAATCTAGTCTGGATCCATAGCATCCTTTGATGCAGTCTGAGGGTGTAATGTTCAGCATTTGACAAAAACAACAGTTGATGGACAGAATGCAGAACAATGTCATACATTCACCCCAGTACAGAGATCTGGGCCTAAATCCATCGTTTTTTTGCTCACCATGCCATTCCAGTTTGAACCCGGCCATATGCAAATCAGTCTTGACCCTGTGCCTCATGGGAACAGTCCAGCCCGAACGGCCACGCCAGGTCATCCCTGGACTGGAAACAAGCATCCTAGGACCGGTTTCGGGGTTTCACCCCTCTTCAGCCAGGATAGCTTGATTCCAGTGGCATGGAGAGCACGGGACCCACGTCTGGGCATACCCGTCCCACTCGGGGTGACACATGCAAAAACAACAGTTGATGGACAGAATGCAGAACAATGTCATACATTCACCCCAGTACAGAGATCTGGGCCTAAATCCATAGTTTTTTTGCTCACCATGACATTCCAGTTTGAACCCGGCCATATGCAAATCAGTCTTGACCCTGTGCCTCATGGGAACAGTCCAGCCCGAACTGCCAAACCAGGTCCTCCCTGGACTGGAAACAAGCATCCTAGGACCGGTTTCGGGTTTTCACCCCTCTTCAGCCTGGATAGCTTGATTCCAGTGGCATGGAGAGCATGGGACCCACGTCTGGGCATACCCGTCCCACTCGGGGTGACAAATGCAAAAACATTTAACCCAGATCTCTTGACTGGGGGTGAATGTTTTGATTTGTTCTGCATTCCGTCCATCAATTGTGTGTCTTTATGTTCAGTATTTGACACAGGGATGTACGTTTTGCATTTGTGAATTAACATCTGTGGCTTACACTCATGCACATCTGGTGGGCTTACCACTGTTCAATGTTTCTATTTCCCTGACTGTGTGCCCATCTCCACTGGACATGCAGTTTAGCACATCAATGTTGAAGGACTCATCTGTGTATACAGTGCAACTTGCTTGACACGTGTTTTGGGTATATGCATATGACTGAAGTGACACTCCCGTACCCAGGCTGATGTGAGCAGAGCCTTCAGTGTGTTGTAATTGTTGACTCACTGACCGAGTGTTCTGCTGACATGTTTGAGTCGTGCAGAGACAAGGTTTGGCACAGCGGACCTTCCACAGGAGTGGAGTGCCCTCATGGCAGTGTGTAATCCCGTGACATTGCCTGGGCCCGTGTTGTGTGTTGTGTAAGCATGTCTGTGTGTGTTCCCTTCCCTTTTCCTACACAGGCTGTGTCCCTACGGATGTTCCTGTTTGTGATGCTTGCTGAGTTGTCCTGTGTTCATCCAGCATCTTGGACCTGGTGTCTCCGGGATGTGGGTGCATGGCAAACTAATGTTCATCAGGTTGTCATCCCTAGTTGTCTTTGTTGTCAGGGCTGGGGATGTGGTCAAACGCAGATGGGACACAGTCAGGATTGCCCTTGGCACTTGCTGGTTACACAAGTCATGTAATTTACAGTTTGTGGTAGCTTTCAGTGATTGTGACACGTGTGTGTGACTGCTGCCACTCCTCAGGGTCAGAGCTGCAATGTAGGAAGTTGTCTACGTGTGTTCTTTGTGGGTCACCTTGGCTTCTTCATTGGTGTGTGACTGTGGCCGGGATCCCATTGATTGGGGTGGATTTCACGTCATGCCCATGTACCGCGTACTGTGCAGTGTGTCAGACATTCACGAGTCTTGTTGACTGGCCATGTGTGATGGGTTTCTGCACCTTAGTTCCCACCACCACCCCTGGGATTGTCATGGGTGCATGTGCAATGTCACCAGTCCATGTGAGCTTCACTGCTGCACATTGGTGGAGATCAAGGTGTGTGGTGTTGAGTGTGTGCAAATGTGAGTTGTTGCACGGCTAGACCCCTACCTCCATATTGGCCTTGGCAGACAGGCCGTGCTGATTGATTTGTGCTTGTGTAGGTGTGATGGTAGTTTGTTGCTCAGGACACATGGCTGTGGTTCACAGTGTGAACGACATCTACCTTTGTCATCACAGTGGGATTATCATGCATGCTAGTGTCACCACAATGTGGGGTCCCTGGGGGTAGTGCTGTGGTGGGTCTGTCTCTTGCTGTGTTAGTTGCTGTTACTACAAGCTTGTGTGACATGTGTAATTTGGGCTCCCTCTCATCTAACAATGCCTGATTGCCCACATAGGGGAATCCGATCCATGAGTTACTTTTGTATGGCACTGTATACACATCTGTGTAATTGGAATTCAGGCCTCCTCATGTGTTGTGTGGTTGCCTGGGGACACTGGCACACACCCCCATCACCTGTTGTATTTGATATGCAGTGTGAGGCTGCCTGTTTGTGTTTGTGCATCTGCACCACTGCATTGGCATATCTTTAGTGTGCCATTGCCTGTATGTTGTTTGGAGGATTTCCCCTGCTGTCCCTGGGACTCCTAGGTCATCAGTCAGCACAATAATCATGGTTTGTATGTCCCATTGCTGCCATGGTATGGTATTTGTTCACCTCACATCTACAGTCTCCACAGGATATCTACATTTGTGTGTCCATTAGTGCAGATATGTGGGTCTGCATTATGATGGTCACTTCTGGCATTGTGTAATTGATAAATGGAGACAATGTCAGCCCCCATGGGTGATGTTTGTCTGCACATGGCCAAAGGTATGTTTTATTTGCACTGCACTGTTTGCCTCACCCAATCTATGTTGCTATGGGACACAACCACTACTTTGCCACTGATGTGTTTGTTGTTCTGTGACCAGGAATCATCCATGCTGTTTGGCAGTTGCAGCTTTTTCCATGACAACACATAACTTTGGGTCACTGTGATGATGGGGGTTTAGACCCCATTGCCACAATGTTCAAAATATGTGCTTCAGCTATGGACACAACACTTGCCTTTTGGTCACTGTGATGATGGGGGTTTAGACCCCATTGCCACAATGTTCAAAATGTGCTTCAGCTATGGACCCCACACTTACCTTTTGGTCACTGTGATGATGGGGATTTAGACCCCATTGCCACAATGTTCAAAATGTGCTTCAGTTATGGACCCCACACTTACCTTTTGGTCACTGTGATGATGGGGGTTTAGACCCCATTGCTACAATGTTCAAAATATGTGCTTCAGCTATGGACCCCACACTTACCTTTTGGTCACTGTGATGATGGGGGTTTAGGCCCCATTGCCACATTGTTCAAAATGTGCTTCAGCTATGGACCCCACACTTACCTTTTGGTCACTGTGATGATGGGGGTTTAGACCCCATTACCACAGTGGTCATGGTCTGCTTGCATTGTGAAGGCCACACACATTTTTGTGTGACACATGTGATAGGGGGTCACATTGTATGTTCAATGTCATGTTCAGTGTTGTAGGCATTTGACACAGACTACACACTCTTGTCATGATGTTGGGGGGATGTCTTTTGCTGACATTACTTATGTTGGAGTATGCTGGTTGTGTCATGCTTTACCCGTCCTATGAGTGGGGATGGCAATAGTGACAGGCATCCAGGCCCCCATGAGTAGGGGTGGTGGTAGTGCTAAGCATCCATCCCCCCATGAGTAGGGGTGGTGGTAATGGTAGGCATCCATCCCCCCATGAGTAGGGGTGGTGGTAGTGGTAGGCATCCAGGCCCCCATGAGTAGGGGTGGTGGTAGTGCTAGGCATCCAGGCCCCCATGAGTAGGGGTGGTGGTAGTGTTAGGCATCCAGGCCCCCATGAGTAGGGGTGGTGGTAGTGCTAGGCATCCAGCCCCCCATGAGTAGGGGTGGTGGTAGTGGTAGGCATCCATCCCCCTATGAGTGGGGATGGTAGTAGTGACAGGCATCCAGGCCCCCATGAGTAGGGGTAGTGGTAGTGGTAGGCATCCATCCCCCTATGAGTGGGGATGGTAGTAGTGACAGGCATCCAGCCCCCATGAGTAGGGGTGGTGGTAGTGCTAGGCATCCATCCCCCCATGAGTAGGGGTGGTGGTAGTGGTAGGCATCCAGGCCCCCATGAGTAGGGGTGGTGGTAGTGGTAGGCATCCAGGCCCCAATGAGTAGGGGTGGTGGTAGTGCTAGGCATCCAGGCCCCCATGAGTAGGGGTGGTGGTAGTGCTAGGCATCCAGGCCCCCATGAGTAGGGGTGGTGGTAGTGCTAGGCATCCAGGCCCCCATGAGTAGGGGTGGTGGTAGTGCTAGGCATCCAGGCCCCCATGAGTAGGGGTGGTGGTAGTGGTAGGCATCCAGCCCTCCATGACTAGGGGTGGTGGTAGTGCTAGGCATCCAGGCCCCCATGAGTAGGGGTGGTGGTAGTGGTAGGCATCCAGCCCTCCATGACAATGGGTGGTGGTAGTGCTAGGCATCCAGGCCCCCATGAGTAGGGGTGGTGGTAGTGCTAGGCATCCATCCCCCTATGAGTGGGGATGGTAGTAGTGACAGGCATCCAGGCCCCCATGAGTAGGGGTAGTGGTATGGGTAGGCATCCATCCCCCTATGAGTGGGGATGGTAGTAGTGACAGGCATCCAGCCCCCCATGAGTAGGGGTGGTGGTAGTGCTAGGCATCCATCCCCCCATGAGTAGGGGTGTTGGTAGTGGTAGGCATCCAGGCCCCCATGAGTAGGGGTGGTGGTAGTGGTAGGCATCCAGGCCCCCATGAGTAGGGGTGGTGGTCGTGGTAGGCATCCAGGCCCCCATGAGTAGGGGTGGTGGTAGTGCTAGGCATCCATCCCCCTATGAGTGGGGATGGTAGTAGTGACAGGCATCCAGGCCCCCATGAGTAGGGGTGGTGCTAGTGCTAGGCATCCAGGCCCCCATGAGTAGGGGTGGTGGTAGTGCTAGGCATCCAGGCCCCCATGAGTAGGGGTGGTGGTAGTGGTAGGCATCCAGCCCCCCATGCGTAGGGGTGGTGGTAGTGGTAGGCATCCAGCCCCTAATGAGTAGGGGTGGTGGTAGTGCTAGGCATCCAGGCCCCCATGAGTAGGGATGGTGGTAGTGGTAGGCATCCATCCCCCCATGAGTAGGGGTGGTGGTAGTGGTAGGCATCCATCCCCCTATGAGTGGGGATGGTAGTAGTGACAGGCATCCAGGCCCCCATGAGTAGGGGTAGTGGTAGTGGTAGGCATACATCCCCCTATGAGTGGGGATGGTAGTAGTGACAGGCATCCAGCCCCCCATGAGTAGGGGTGGTGGTAGTGGTAGCCATCAGGCCCCTATGGGTGTGTATGGCATTGGTGATAGCCATCCCGCCCCTATGGTTCGGCTGTTGCTAGTGTACGTCATTTCTGCATCCCTATGTGTGTGACATATGTCGGGTACGTGTCGTTTGTTTGTGTAGTGGGTGTCTGACTTACCGTCTGCGCCGTACGCGTCCGTACCGGTTCCGGTAATAGATGTACAGTATTGGTAGGACCTGCGCGATGGGATTCATGGTTGGTTCGTCTCGTTCGGGTTTATCGTGGCTTCGACTCATACTCGTAGCTGGCTTGTTCGTCTCGTAGCCGTGGATCGTCTTGTGGCGCGAATCAGAACTTATGTGCAGCTCTCCCGGATGCTCTGACGTGCCGGACGTAGCGACCAGTTCGGCGCGTACGGAGTGCGCATCGTACTAGTCCGACCGGAAGGTGCTGTGTATTTACTTCCGTGCGACTCGAATCGGCGTTTACGGATCCGGCTCAGTCGGGGAACTGGAGCTGGAATGGGTACGTACGGCTCGGTCGGAATCTGAGCAGTAATGCGCATCGTACTTGCTCGTTCGGACGACTGTTCGAATCGGTCGGGAAACCCGCGTTCGGCTCGTATTTTTCCGGACGAATCGTATTTGGTGCGCTTCCGGCCGAGATCGGAACCGACCCCTAAGTCTAAGGAAATTTAGAGCAGAGCAGATGGTGCAGATTGGCAGAGCAAATGTTGTGGATGACAGTCTCACACCTAATTTTAGGATGTGAGGTACCCACAACTTGTCTGAAGTCTCCCAGCAGTAGAATGTGCATTCGGGATGCTACATTTATTTGAGAACTGGGAGCCTGGACTACTAATCAAAGTGAATTAAAGAGCAGGATGAAATCGAAATCAGATGGGAGATCCACAACACCTGACTCAAAGGATTGCTGCTAAGAGTCAGACAATTAAGGAAGAGAGGAACAAGGTGACATAATTCCTAAAATTAGACAAGATTGGCTTGCCATGAGTACCGGAAAGTAATGTGTACCTGGGGAATTGTCTCAGCAGAGAGGAGAGATACAGAAGAGGCTGTGCATCAAGTGGCTGAACAAGCAGCACCCACCCCCTGGCAAACTCTTCTGGTGCAATGGTCTGCTGGTCGTGCATGTGAAGGCTGAGCAAGGGTCGGACCCCTTGGAAGGTTGCGCCCTTGGCAATTTCTCATTCTGTCCATGTATTAAAATTATTTTGTAATTGAGCCAAGGCCAAACCAGTGATCTGGCTCATCCCTAAGTGCCAAAGTACATGCAGAATTTTCAAAATATTTGGGACGTAAATTACACAAGCAGAATGTAAGAAAATGATAACGTTTTTATAATGTAAGGAGAGTTTCTTTAACATATGATAGTGTTGTTCCCTTTATAAACAATTAGACCCCAGATTGAACAAGGGAATCAGTTACCTTTCTATACCAAGGAATTAATATCTACCATTTCCCCACTGATTTGCAAGATGGAAATATGGGCAGACCAGCATGGTACCTCGAAGCCCAGTTTTGGTCTTCTCTTCCGCTTTCAGTAATGGGCCTCCTGGCACTAGTGAAGATGGTGGTGCTACCCCGGTATTGTATTATTTTGCAAACCTTCACCTGCTCATCCCTCAATTCTTCTTCAGACACCTCCACACATCCAACATCTGATTTATGGGTCGGGCACCCCAAGCTACCTGTGACTGCCGGTGGATTAGCCCTTCTAGATCTAGTTTGCTATTATTTAGCTGCACAGGTCCAATAGGGACTATTCTGGCTGCCTGCCTGCCCCCTGCATGAGGTGGAGTTTATCCGTAAACATTTTAAGGAGGGCCCACTGCACTACACATTGTACCTACAGCCCATTCTACTCAATGCCACCTGGGGTTATTCCACGCAGCTTTCTCTTTCCTTATTAGAACCCGTAAACTCACTAACATAAAGAAACCCTACACTCCTGAAATACCTTTGCTAGGCCTCCCAACTCACACAGGACTGCTTCGCTCAGGGAACTCTGTCAGTGGCATGCTGCAGGCCTCTCAAAATTGGGAGATTTATTTATTGACAGCCAGCTACAAGATTTCCAAACCGTTATGGCAGACTACAGTCTTCACAAGGGTCGATTTATTTCCTACTGTGAGAAGTTGGCCTGGTATATGCTGTTCACTAGTTAAAGTGGACACCTTGCACCAGTACAATTCGACTCTTATGGTAGGTAGGTTTAAGACAACCTTTATAGAAAGCTATCCTAGTGGTAGCTGTGGAGAGCAGCCTTCAGGCTAAGTCTTGGAGGAATGTAAAGCAGCTTGTTTTACCACACAATCTCTTGAATCACCAAATGAAAAGACACCACACAGGTATATATATCAAATATATATGTATTTATTACTAAACAACTCTCTACTAATCTCTTGTGAGATTAGAAGTCAGGAACATATGCACAAATCAACGTTTCACAATGAATTAAGCACAAATATGGCTGGGGCCCTAGGGGCGTACCAGACCATATACTAAAAAAGAGACTTAAGAACAACGACTTGCAAAGGGACAAGGCCTAGGGCCTTCAGAAGTGTTGGGGCCTCACGAAACCACCCAAGGCAGGTAAGTAAAGGACCCACGGGGGACGCGTGCAGTGCGTGAACACAGGCGCGGATCGCCGTAGACTTCAATGGGGCAAGTCGTGGTTGGAAAATAAGAGTTTAAGGGCACTTCGGGAGTAGCTACAAGCAAGTCACTTACAGGGCAAGTAGTTCTAGGGCCAACACCCACAGGAGCACCGTAGTGCTGGAGTTACCTCACCCAGGGAAGCCGGGTGCATAGGTGAACTTTGGTGTCGGGGCGCGCCGTCGTTTTCAATGGGAGCCAATGAAGACTTGCTGCTTGTGAAGCCAAAAGAAGTGTCCGGTGGAATCCAAGCCTGGATTCGGAAGAAGGAAGACCTGAAAGCAGAGGGGACAGTGTTCAAAGTCACTGGGCAGTGACCCGGGGCAAGGAAGATGAATGCCCACCATCGTCGACAGATTCAGGTCGTTCATGGGTGTCTTGACTCTTCAGCCACGAGGTCCAGGAGGTGTCGAGGATGACCAGGAGCTGGATTCAGTGTGTCCCACAAAGTCTGCAGCTGACTGCAGTGTCGGCGACCCGATTGGCGCCAACAAGCCTTGGTAGAAGCAAGTCTCGTGGAAAGAGCAAAAAGTCAATGGTGCAGATCAGCAAGGTCTGGGGAACTCACCCAGCAAGGGTAAGTCAGGGCAGTCCTGGAGCAACCAGGGGAGCCCTTTGGTTCTGTAGAAAAGTCTTCAGTTGACCCACAAGCTGGCTGGCAAGGGATCGCAAAGGCGCCTCGGGAGGATTCCTTCAACAGGGGCCCACGGTCACTCGGGACATGGTAGGCCTCTGATCTTCAGAGGGATTCCTGCTAGAGGCTGGGACCACACGTGGTCCGAAGCACAGGTTCGTAGAACGTTGTGAAGGGGTTGCACTCGACAATAGTGCACGGTACCCAGGGACTGCGGTTCCTCGTAACTCCTGGGGTCCACTTGCCTCAGCTTCACTGGGGACTCACGATGGCCTTGGAGAAGTCAGGAAATCCTCATCTTGGGCTTCAGGGACCTCGGGCTCCGGCGGGAGCAGCGTAGTTTGTGACCATCGTTTCAGTTTTTGGTGCCTGCCAAGCAGGGGAGTCACTCCTTGACTCCAAGGGAGATTCTTCAGTCTTCCAGAGGTAGTGGAACGTCGAAGGTCCAGGATTCTTCTTCAGAGCATCGTCCAGGGATATCTAGTTTGCAATGGCAAGGGTTCCCTACCTTATACTAAAAAGGAAGGGAGGGACTAGCTCTAAGACCCCACCTATGGGAGGGTCAGGGGAGTGGGTGGCTACACACACTTCCCTTTGTCCAGTTTCGTGCCAGAGCAGGGGCACGTAGCCCCTGAGCCAGTTTGAACTGGTGTATGCACAGAGGAGCCTTCTGCTCCCCCAGTGCAGGACTTCAAAGCACTCTAGGAGTGCACCCACCCAGCCCCAATACACTAAACCCTGTCTGGGAGGTGGTCACACCTCCCTGGGACAGGATACCTATTGTTGGGCTTCCTCCACTGCGAGTTTCGGTCATCAGCAGGAGGGCAGCCCAGTGTCTGTGACTGGTGGCATCCATTTTGTGTTGCCAGGGCTCTGGAAAGAAGTTACCGGGTAGTCCGGTGTGTACATGTCTCTCCCTCTAGAAGGGTGGAATGCTACCCCCGCCGCCAGAACTGGCGGGGGGGTAGTATTCCAAGATTTTTGACACCAAACACGACATGTTTCCATGCAGCCATCCCAAAGTTAGCATTTAACGCAGGGTTATAATGCGCTTAAGAGTATATGGTCAGGCTGCACTACAAACAGCATCAGAGAAGGGTCTCCGAATGCTGCAGAGGGGCTCTGCTCATGCAGGGGCACCCTCTCACATAGGAACCAAGCACTCTGCCTTCAGGATTGATAAGGCCTGCCATAGGAGTGACTTATAGGTTTATATGTGTGTATCTATGTAGTGATATAGGTAGCCTATATCACAGTAAGGGGTGCATGCACCACCTTACCCAGGCTGCAGTAGCAGACCTGTGGTGTCAGATTTAGTCTGCTTCCCAGAGGTGGCATAATACATGCTTCAGCCCCTGGTAGGCCTGTGAAGTACCTATGCCCTTGGTACCTAAGGTACCATATACTAGGGACTCATAAGGTACCACAGTATCCAATCACTAGTGCACCTAGAGTGCACTCCAAGTCGTTTAGAGAGAACAGAGAGGCTGGGGCCCTGATAGGCAGACTATAGCCAGAAACCAGTGTAAACATCAGAAAAAAGTGGGGGCAACATAAGAGGCAGATCCTACTCTCCTACACAACCCCCCCCCCAAACGCAGGGACACTAAACTAACCTTGACCAGTTGAGTCTTCGTGCTCTAAGTGGAAATACCTTGAGAGTCCATCTGCATTGGCATGTTGGGTCCCAGGCCTGTGTTCCACTGTATAGTCCATCCCCTGTAGGGAAATGGACCACCTCAAAAGTTTTGGGTTTTCACCTTTCATCCGTTTAAGCCATAGGAGGGGCTTGTGGTCAGTCTGAACTATGAAGTGAGTGCCAAACAAGTATGGCCCCAGCTTCTTCAGGGCCCACACCACAGCAAAGGCCTCGTTCTCTATATCTGACCAACGTTTCTCTCTAGGGGTCAGCCTCCTGCTAATAAAAGCTACTGGCTGGTCTTGACCTTCATCATTCAGTTGAGACAGTACAGCTCCCACACTCAGCTCAGAAGATTCTGTTTGGACAATGAACTTTTTGGTGTAGTCTGGACTCTGTAAGATGGGGGCAGTGCACATGGCCTGCTTTAGGTCTTCAAATGCCTTCTGACAGCTAGCTGTCCACTGAACCTTTTTTGGCATTTTCTTTGAGGTCAGATCATTCAAGGGGGTCACTATAGATCCATATCCCTTCACAAACCTCCTATAGTACCCAGTCAGGCCTACGAAGGCTCTCACCTGTGTCTGGGTGGTTGGAGCAACCCATTCCATTATGGTTTGGATTTTACTCTGTAAAGGCTGAACCTGGCCTCCACCCACAAGGTGGCCGAGGTATACAACCTGACTCTGCCCTATCTGGCACTTAGTGGCCTTGATAGTGAGGCCTGCTTTCTGCAGAGCCTCTAAAACATTTCTGAGGTGGACCACGTGATCCTGCCAGGAGGAACTAAAGACAGCAATATCATCTAGATAAGCTGAGCAATAAGGTTCCATCCCTGCCAGAACTTTGTTCACCAACCTCTGAAAAGTGGCAGGTGCATTTTTCAATCCAAAGGGCATCACCACAAAGTGGTAGTGCCCACCAGGGGTCGAAAATGCTGTTTTGGCTTTTGCATCATCAGCTAACCTGATCTGCCAGTAGCCAGCTGTTAGGTCAAATGTACTCAGATTCTTGGCTGAGGCCAAAGTATCAATCAGCTCATCTGCCCTTGGTATGGGATAGGCATCAGTCCTGGTGACTGCATTGAGGCCTCTGTAGTCTACACAAAACCTCATTTCTTTCTTACCACCCTGGGTATGAGGCTTGGGTACTAGGACTACTGGGCTAGCCCAAGGGCTATCTGAAGGCTCAATCACACCTAACTCCAACATTTTCTGGACTTCAGTCCTGATACAGTCCCTGACATGGTCAGGTTGCCTGTAGATTTTACTCTTGACAGGCAGACTGTCCCCAGTGTCCACCTCATGGGTGCACCAGGTAGTCTGACTAGGGGTCAGGCTAAACATATGTCTGTACTGCTGCAGAACTTGTCTGCACTCAGTTTGCTGACGGTCAGTGAGGCTGCTTGCCAAAGCAACACCATCTACTGACCCATCATCAGGGTTCTGTGAGAGCAGGTCAGGGAGAGGGTCACTCTCCTCCTCCTGTTCCTCATCAGTTGCCATGAGCAAGCCCATGTCAGCCCTGTCAACATATGGCTTTAATCTGTTGACATGGAGCACCCTCAGGGGGCTCCTGGGAGTTCCAAGATTCACCAGATAGGTGACTTCTCCCTTTTGCTCAACTATTGTATGGGGGCCACTCCATTTGTCTTGGAGGGCTGCTGGGGCCACAGGCTCCAACACCCACACTTTCTGTCCTGGCTGGTACACAGTCAGCACAGCCTTTGGTCATGCCAAGCTTTTTGTAATTCTTGGCTGGCCTCCAGGTTTTTGGTTGCCTTTCTCATGTATTCGGCCATCCTGGAGCGGAGACCAAGTACATAGTCCATCACATCTTGTTTGGGGGTTTGAGAGGTAACTCCCAGCCCTCTTTTACCAAACATAATGGACCTCTTACAGGATGCCCAAACAGAAGCTCAAATGGGCTGTAACCAACCCCCTTCTGTGGAACCTCTCTGTATGCAAACAACAGGCAGGGAAGAAGAAGGTCCCATTTCCGCCTAAGCTTCTCTGGGAGTCCTTTAATCATACCCTTCAGGGTTTTGTTGAAACGTTCAACCAACCCATTGCATTGTGGGTGATAGGGGTGGTGAACTTATAAGTTACACCACACTCCTTCCACATTGCCTTCAAATATCCTGACATGAAGTTAGTACCTCTGTCAGAGATGACCTCCTTTGGGAAACCCACTCTGGAGAAAACTCCAATGAGGGCTCTTGCCACCACAGGGGCTGTGGTGGTCCTCAGGGGAATTGCCTCTGGGTACCTGGTGGCATGATCCACTACCACCAGGATAAATCTGTGCCCAGATGCAGTTTGAGGGTCAAGGGGACCAACAATGTCAATCCCTACCCTTTCAAAGGGTACCCCCACCACAGGTAGTGGTATCAGGGGGCCTTTGTGGTGCCACCTGCCTTGCCACTGGCTTGGCATGTGACACAGGAGCGACAAAACTCCTTTGTGTCCTCTGACATGTGTGGCCAATGAAAATGTGGAACAAGCCTGTCCCAGGTCTTGTTTTGGCCCAAGTGACCTGCTAAAGGGATATCATGTGCTAGGGTCAAGAGGAACCCCTAAACTTCTGAGGTATTATCAACCTCCTGGTGGCTCCAGGGGCTGGATCTCTACCCTCAGAATATAGGAGTCCCTCATCCCAATAAACTTTATGGGACCCACTAGCACTCCCAGCAGCCTCAGCAGCAGCCTGCTGTCTGAGGGGTTCAAGAGAGGGGCAGCACTGTTGCTCCTTACTCAGATCTTCCCTAGAAGGGCCCCCTGCCCCCAAGAACTCAACCTGATCAGGCTCAAGTTCCTCTGGGGCAGTTCCTTCTTCAGGATCTGCTCCTCCTCCCTCAAGAGGGGAATCAGTGATCTGAGACAGAGGGGAAGGCACTGCCTTACCCCTACTGCTCCTCTTCTTGGGAAGCATCTGGTCCATGGTTTCAGGATCCAGAGCTGGTTCAGTGTCATGCATTTTGGCCTGTGACCTGGTCACAGCAAATACCTTTGCAGGGATGCCCAGCATCTCAGCATGAGTCCATAACTCTACTTCAGACCAGGCTGAAGTTTCTAGATCATTGCCCAATAGACATTCTACAGGGAGGTCTGCACTGACTACAACCTTCTTGAGGCCAGTTACCCCTCCCCAGGAGAAATTCACAACTGCCAGACTATGGTTGGTCCTGACATTGCTTGCATTGGTCACCTGGTACATTTCGCCCAGGATGATCTGTCCAGGGTCCACAAGATCCTCTGCCACCATGGTGACACTAGCACCTGTGTCCCTAAATGCCAAAGCCTGTTTGCCATTTATTACAGGCTGCTGTTTGTATTTGCCCAGATTACTGGGGCTCACCAGGAAGGACATGTCAATGTCTCCATCACAAATCAGCATTGCCTGAGTGGGTACTCTGACTAGGCCAGAGTCCACTTCAGAACCCAGGGTCAACCCTACTACACCCTTATTCTGAGTACCACCTCCACCAGTAGCTGAACTAGGGGGAACAGTTGCCTTAGGGGCAGGAGTGGTGGTGGTTTGGTCTTTGGACTTGTTACAATCAGAAGTCCAGTGCCCTTTCTGTTTACAGAATTTGCACCAGGGCTTCTTTTGGCCTTTTCCCTTGTTGGATTGTGACTCCCCACCAGATGCAGATTTTTGGGGCCCTTGTGAAGACTTCTGGTCTTTTGACTTATCCCCACTTTTCTCAGAGCCCTTAGAATCCTGCTTCTTTGTGTCACCCCCTTGGTTCTGGGTTTTCTGCCTCACCCTGGTTCTGACCCACTTGTCTGCCTTCTTTCCCAATTCTTGGGGAGAGGTCAGATCTGAGTCCACCAGGTATTGATGCAACAACTGGTTCTGGCAATTATTAAGGATCTGTTCTCTCATCATTAGATTATACAATCCCTTGAAATCAGTAACCCTACTGCCAACCAGCCAACCCTCCAGAGCCTTGGTTGCACAATCTACAAAGTCAGTCCAGTCCTGAGTCTGTGCCTTCTGGGTGTCTCTGAACTTCAACCTGTACTGCTCAGTGGTTAAGCCAAACCCATCTATCAGTGCACTCTTCAGGACTTCATAGTCATCAGCATCCTCTTCTCTGACAGTGAGGAGCTTGTCTCTACCTTTATCTGAAAAGGAGAGCCACAAGATTGCTGCCCACTGCTTTTGGGGGACCTGTTGTACTCTACAGGCCCTTTCCATAGCAGTTACCCACTTATGGATATCATCCCCACTCTGGTAGGGAGGAACAACCTTGCTCAGGTTCCTATGGTCTGGAATATATTCTCTGCCTCTAGGGACACTGTTGCTGCCACCAGGGGGTTCTAACCCCTCTTTTCTAGAAGCTCTCTGGAGCTCCAGGGCTTCCTTATCTAATGCCAACTGCTTGGTTTTGAGGGCAAACCTTGCTTCCTCATACTGCAGCAGTTTGTACATTCTGTCAGAGGAGGTCTCTCTTCTTGAGAAGTAGGAGTTCCTCTGGTAGACAGATTCTCTGCCAGAGTGATAGGAGTGTTCAGATTCCCTAGAAAGGGACCTAGGCCTCTCCTCCACTATGTCAGTTCTCTTAGGGAGAATTCCTCTGTCCTGTTCAGACCCCTTGGGACCTGGCCCTACAACCACAGAGTCTTGGTCATCCTGATGTCCATCATCTGACCCAGACACTGTAATTGACCCACTCACTGATTCAGACCCATTAGCTCCTAGAGCTAATCTAAGATCATCTGCTGTCAGCAGATCTATCAGGTGTAGTGTGGAGGGACTCTGTCCTAGCTTCAGGTGCCTTTCAGCACACATGGCTTTCAAGTCAAAGAAAGTCATGTCCTTATACTGAGGCTGAGTGGATCCACTGGGTCCACCCCTTAAGGACATTCTAGTGTTGTGCAGTGTTGTACTACCTACACTAGTTTGTGGCCTACTGATACTAGCTTGAGCTGTAGAAAGGGTGTGCTATCCCTTGGCACACAGCTCTAAGTTCAGTAGAACTTATTGATACTAAGCTTGACTTTATATGTACCTTGAGTACCTATAGTGGTTTTCAGTTAGTAATTCAAATAGAGATTTTCTGGTAAAACAATAGCAAGCTGGAATCCCACACGCTGCCACCAATGTGAGAAGTTGGCCTGGTATATGCTGTTCACTAGTTAAAGTGGACACCTTGCACCAGTACAATTCGACTCTTATGGTAGGTAGGTTTAAGACAACCTTTATAGAAAGCTATCCTAGTGGTAGCTGTGGAGAGCAGCCTTCAGGCTAAGTCTTGGAGGAATGTAAAGCAGCTTGTTTTACCACACAATCTCTTGAATCACCAAATGAAAAGACACCACACAGGTATATATATCAAATATATATGTATTTATTACTAAACAACTCTCTACTAATCTCTTGTGAGATTAGAAGTCAGGAACATATGCACAAATCAACGTTTCACAATAAATTAAGCACAAATATGGCTGGGGCCCTAGGGGCGTACCAGACCATATACTAAAAAAGAGACTTAAGAACAACGACTTGCAAAGGGACAAGGCCTAGGGCCTTCAGAAGTGTTGGGGCCTCACGAAACCACCCAAGGCAGGTAAGTAAAGGACCCACGGGGGACGCGTGCAGTGCGTGAACACAGGCGCGGATCGCCGTAGACTTCAATGGGGCAAGTCGCGGTTGGAAATTAAGAGTTTAAGGGCACTTCGGGAGTAGCTACAAGCAAGTCACTTACAGGGTAAGTAGTTCTAGGGCCAACACCCACAGGAGCACCATAGTGCTGGAGTTACCTCACCCAGGGAAGCCGGGTGCATAGGTGTCCTTTGGTGTTGGGTCGCGGCGTCGTTTTCAATGGGAGCCAATGAAGACTTGCTGCTTGTGAAGCCAGAAGAAGTGTCCGGTGGAATCCAAGCCTGGATTTGGAAGAAGGAAGACCTGAAAGCAGAGGGGACAGTGTTCAAAGTCACTGGGCAGTGACTCGGGGCAAGGAAGATGAATGCCCACCGTCGTCGGCAGATTCAGGTCGTTCACGGGTGTCTTGACTCTTTGGCCACGAGGTCCAGGAGGTGTTGAAGATGACCAGGAGCTGGATTCAGCGTGTCCCACAAAGTTTGCAGCTGACTGCTGTGTCGGCGACCCGATTGGAGCCAACAAGCCTTGGTAGCAGCAAGTCTCGTGGAAAGAGCAAAAAGTCAATGGTGCAGACCAGCAAGGTCTGGACAACTCACCCAGCAAGGGTAAGTCAGGGCAGGCCTGTAGCAACCAGAGGAGCCCTTTGGTTCTGTAGAAAAGTCTTCAGGGGACACACAAGCTGGCTGGCAAGGGATTGCAAAGGCACCTCGGGAGGATTCCTTCAACAGGGGCCCACGGTCACTCGGGATGGGGTAGGCCTCTGATCTTCAGAGGGATTCCTGCTAGAGGCTCGGACCATACGTGGTCCAAAGCACAGGTTCGTAGATTGTCGTGAAGGGTTTGCACTCGACAATAGTACACGGTACCCAGGGACTGCGGTTCCTCGTCACTCGTGGGGTCCACTTGCCTCAGCTTCGCTGGGACCTCACAATGGCCATGGAGAAGTCAGGAAATCCTTGTCTTGGGCTGCAGGGACCTCGGGCTCCGGCGGGAGCGGCATAGTTTGCGACCATCGTTTCAGTTTTTGGTGCCTGCCAAGCAGGGGAGTCACTCCTTGACTCCAAGGGAGATTCTTCAGTCTTCCAGAGGTAGTGGAACATCGAAGGTCCAGGATTCTTCTTCAGAGCGTCGTCCAGGGATATCTAGTTTGCAATGGCAAGGGTTCCCTACCTTATACTAAAAAGGAAGGGAGGGACTAGCTCTAAGACCCCACCTATGGGAGGGTCAGGGGAGTGGGTGGCTACACCCACTTCCCTTTGTCCAGTTTTGCACCAGAGCAGGGGCAGGTAGCCCCTGAGCCAGTTTGAACTGGTGTATGCACAGAGGAGCCTTCTGCTCCCCCAGTGCAGGACTTCAAAGCACTCTAGGAGTGCACCCACCCAGCCCCAATACACTAAACCCTGTCTGGGAGGTGGTCACACCTCCCTGGGACAGGATACCTATTGTTGGGCTTCCTCCACTGCGAGTTTCGGTCATCAGCAGGAGGGCAGCCCAGTGTCTGTGACTGGTGGCATCCATTTTGTGATGCCAGGGCTCTGGAAAGAAGTTACCGGGTAGTCCGGTGTGTACATGTCTCTCCCTCTAGAAGGGTGGAATGCTACCCCCGCCGCCAGAACTGGTGGCGGGGGTAGTATTCCAAGATGTTTGACACCAAACACGACATGTTTCCGTGCAGCCATCCCAAAGTTAGCATTTAACGCGGGGTTATAATGCGCTTAAGAGTATATGGTCAGGCTGCACTACAAACAGCATCAGAGAAGGGTCTCCGAATGCTGCAGAGGGGCTCTGCTCATGCAGGGGCACCCTCTCACATAGGAACCAAGCACTCTGCCTTCAGGATTGATAAGGCCTGCCATAGGAGTGACTTATAGGTTTATATGTGGGTGTCTATGTAGTGATATAGGTAGCCTATATCACAGTAAGGGGTGCATGCACCACCTTACCCAGGCTGCAGTAGCAGACCTGTGGTGTCAGATTTAGTCTGCTTCCCAGGGGTGGCATAATACATGCTTCAGCCCCTGGTAGGCCTGTGAAGTACCTATGCCCTTGGTACCTAAGGTACCATATACTAGGGACTCATAAGGTACCACAGTATCCAATCACTAGTGCACCTAAAGTGCACTCCAAGTCGTTTAGAGAGAACAGAGAGGCTGGGGCCCTGATTGGCAGGGTCCCAGCCAGACTATAGCCAGAAACCAGTGTAAACATGAGAAAAAAAGTGGGGGCAACATAAGAGGCAGATCCTACTCTCCTACACCTACAAACACCTTCAACAATCATTAAGAGGCATATTTTATGTCTGCCACCAAGAATCAACCCACATGAGGTGTACCAGGCACTCTACACCATACGGACAGGCGGCAAACTGATAAACTAGGTGTACAGAGGTTTCCTGCAACATGGGAACCACTCCAGGGGTTCTCTCCATACTAACTGGGAGATTGACATGGTCAAACCTCTGCACTCTGCGGATTGAGATAAAATATTGGACTGTCCCCACAAAGTATCCCTCAGCTCCCATTTTTAGTATATTCAACTTAATATTCCAAACTAAGCCTATCTGACACCTGGCCGAATTAACAAAATATACCCGAGCGCTACAGCTACATGTCCTTGCTGTATGCAATTAGATGACAATTTGCTTCATATGTTTTGGTCTTTCCTCACACTCATTTCATACTAGCAGAGAGTTCTCAAAGTGCCATTGACCACAATGAGCTGTTTACTAATGAATTCCTGCAAAGTGATCCTATTGGGCACATTCCCCACCCTAAGTTCTAGAAACTCCCATCAAGTTCTTCGACCTGGCTCTTCTTTCAGCAAAACGCAATATTATGCTGCACTGGACGGATTCACTTCATTCGACTATCGTTAAGTTAGAGCAAGGCCAAGTTTTCTTGGCTTCAATCTGAGAAGCCTGTTGCATAAGGAGGGATAAACGGGTCTGAAAAAATATTTTATGGCACAGGTGTGGAATATTTTAGGTGGAGGGCTTTATAGACTGCACCAAGGATGATACTCTCCCCATGTAACCCACTTCCGAGGCATACACTCTCAGTGTCTATAGACTAGTTGCTTGTGTCATATCTAAGCAACTACACAAGGCAGTGGTCTAAGGGAACTTATCTTTGAGACGCTGTCCTGATATCCCCACCAGAACACCTTCTTCTAAGCACAGAGGGTTCATTGCTCTGCTTCCCTACCCTGATAGTTAAGGCAGCGGCAACTGGGCAGGGGGGTGGGGATGGACAGTTTATTATGGGCCAGTTTGTTACACAGAAAAAATTATAAATTGTGTGCTAACTCTTCATAAATAGCCCACCATTGTTCTTCTGTAATTGTACGCTGGAATCTATTGCTACAAACCTGGCTACAACCAGGCTATATAACCTCTTTTGGAGTACAACAATAACATCTTTGAAAAGAAACATATGGTAGTGTTTAAATTTAGTACTTTATATCACAAAGTTTCATTGACATTTATTTGAAGTGTAAATTTCAAAACATGAACGTTAAAACATTCATTAACACTCCCTCTTGACAACACCAGGAGTGAACAAAGTGAACCAATTATCTGGTGTCCCTTACGTCATAGCTAATATTGTTATCGATGGTGGAACACCACAGGCTAATAAAACATATAACCCAGGTTTTTGTACACAGTCCATCTTATACTGAATTACTTGAAAGTGCTCTCAAATGTCACTATTAAGTACATTAGAAACATGAAGTAAATTGATTTGACTTAGATCACACAATTTAGTCATGCAGGGAATCCAGGATTTGAACCCAGGCTTCCCGGTAACACATAGTGCACTTACGCCACTGTCTAAATTAATTTCTTTTCCTCAATCCCCTTTAAATCCAGAAGACTGTGTTTTTGTACTTTTGTGTAAGATGAATAGTACACTGTTTTAAATAAATACAGATCACAGGTTTATTTGACACAATATCTTAAATAAAACAAAAAAGTGCCCGTAAGAAGGTAAGGAAATGCAGGACATCATATCAAATCAAATTAAATCAAAATAAGCTTTATTCGATTTAAAAGATTAAATCATAAAAGCACATTATGTAAAAACAATCACAATATCTTACAAGTACATTGTCATAGTTAATCTAAAACAATCAAATTGGGTTGATAAAAAGACCAGTTCCATCAATCACATTGTTTTCCTACTTCTGATCACACCCTTCAGATATTTAATTAGGTGGCTAGTAAGCACATCATATTCTAAAAGTTGTAATATGAGGAAAGCTGGGCGGCATTGTCTCAGTCCTAGCACCCTTAGGGGCATATTCACAAGGAGCCATCGCCGAATTAACGGCACTTTATCTCAGCCAAAGTCGTGATAAATTTACCTCCCCATTCACAAGCCGGTGTCAACAGCCCACAGCACCAGTATACCCGCGATAGCAGCCGCAAAAAACATCGCCACAGAGGACCCCCGCAAATATCGCTAATGAGATGCAGAGTGGGCGTTCCCGTGCCAAAAGACGAGACAATATCACACCTCAACATTCACAACGACCAGCCACATCGGTGATAAGAACACAAAACAGGCGATAAGGCGCGGTAGCCGCAGGTATATAACACCTGCCTCAAGCAGGTGTAAAGACGGACGTCTACCTGCAGTAGGCAACGGAGTCCCGCACACAGCCATACCCGAAGAACAAACGACGCCATGTTGCTACTCTACATGCAGCTCGGAGCCCCAACAGGGCCACAACACCCACCGCCACCACCTCCAGGACCGCCACCACCCCCAGGACCCGGACCCGCCCCCCCGACCACCACAGAGGCAGCGTAGAGTAAGACAGCGGACCTACCGAAAACGCACCACTCTCACAGACCTAACGCCCGCGGAAGTCATTGCCCACTACAGGCTCAAAAGGACAACTCTCCTATGCATCCTGACCCACATCGCCCACAGGCTGACGGCCCCAACACAGCAGAGAACAAACATCCCTCCGCAGACAAAGCTGCTGGCAGTGCTGCACATGTTGGCCTCTGGTACCTTCCAACCAACAAGTGCCCGAGTCGGAGGGGTCTCACAGCCAGCCCTATCAAAGTTCATCACACCTGTCCTGGATGCCATCATCAGCTTCATACCCCAGTACCTTCACTTCCCCAACACTGCGCAGGAACAGCTGGAGACTAAGCAAGGCTTCTACGCCATAGCCGGATTCCCGGCCGTGTTGGGGGCAATCGACTGCACACATGTCCCACTTGTGCCCCCTGCGGATACTGCACACCACTACCGCAACAGGAAGCACACACATTCCATCAATGTGCAGGCAATAGTGGACCACCGGGGAATGTTCACCAATGTCGTCGCCAACTACCCAGGCAGTGTGCATGATTCCTTCATCTTCCGACAGTCCATCATCAACCAGCGCTTCCAGGATGGCACATATGGAACGGGACTGCTCGTTGGTAAGTACCAAATCAACACACTACACATCCCACAGCCACCAACGCACAAAGCACAACTGTGGGGATGCACACGTGACCAAGCCACATCCGATATGTCAAACTACACGACCACCTACCAGACACGACTACACCACTCCATGGTCAACCTGGGCTACCCCTGCACCCAATACAGACTTCACATGGCACCACAGCCACACAACAGCTGAACGTGTGGAGATGCGGAATGCAAGCATGACACATGTTAGGCACTGCTCTGCCCTCATGACCCTACCCCAGTCTCCCACAGGTCAGCGTCCCGTGGCGGTGGGCCCGTTTCGGCCGCTGTGCATCTGGGGTGACTAGCCCTGTGCGACTCGAGTCATCCCCCTTGTAGTTCTGACATTGCATGTCTGTGTGCCTGATGACTGTTGGTGTAGTTGCCAGCACCAGCTACTCCCTGAGGGCTGGCTTACACTCACCCCACACACAGCCAGCACAGGCGTCACTGAATTGGTGGGCCTGCCATCACATCCTGCCGAACCAAGTATTGACTCTTTTCTCCCTGCACTGTCACAGGTGATCAAGGATATGCACTCTGCACTTGGATGATGACACCCCTCCGGGACCCGAACACACCCGCTCAGAGGCAGTACAATGCGGCCCACATACGCACCAGGGGCATCGTTCAACGCACATTTGGCGTGTTGAAGTCACGTTTCAGGTGCCTGGACGGCACTGGTGGGAAGCTCCTGTACAGCCCGGACGTCGTGTGCAAGATGATCGTTGCATGTTGTGTGTTGCACAACATCTGTGTTCGCACCAGGGCCCCATGGATCCCAGTTCCAGAGGTACCGAACGATGATGGTGGTGATGGGGCAGGTGGCCCACATCCCACTGCAGCTGCGGCAGGATTGGCCCATAGGAACTCCATCATTGACACTTACTTCTCATGAGCACGTCACATTGTGACCGTCCGTGGCATTCATGGGACAGTAGTAGATGTCCAATTGCACTGCATGTGTGAATAAAACATATTTGCAGGTTACAGGTTGGAATTGTACATTGTCGTGTTACATATCCCTGGGGTTTCAGATGTGATTTGCCATGTTGTGCACATTTTCCGAACCTGTTGTGTCCTGTGTTCAGTTGAGGAGGTGTTGCTGTTCGTACCGGGATGTTGTCAATGTCGGGGTGCACTTCTGCTTATGTGCGTATGCTGCATGGTGGGTGTGTCGCTCCTGCGGCTCTGATTTGTCTGCCACTGGTCTTTTTTTTTTATGAGGTGTGCCTGAAGGTTCTGTTCTTCCAAGGTGCTTGGATGTTGTGGTGTGCATGTTGTCCTCTGCAGTTTGCCAGGGTGCATCCGTGGTACTCCGCTGTTGATGTATTTTGTTCTGTGGCATTTTCCGTATGCTGTTCTTGTGCTTTTTCCCGCATTGCGCATGAGTATTGCTGCCCTCGCGCTGGTTGTCACTGTTTTCTTATCGCGCTTTGGCCCATCGCAGCTTTTTTCGCGTTGTGGTTTGTGTTTTTATCTCCGTCGAGGTGGTTGTATCGCGAGCATTGGCCGCGGTGTCGACCAACTATCGCATGCTACCGCCGTGTTGTGAATTCCACGTTGTCACGGGGTTATTTTCCCGCGATGGGTTGCGATATTAAAAGTTGCGTTACGCTACTCTTGCGGTAGTTATCACACGTTCTTGTGAATATATCCCTTAGTATTGGTACTATCCATCTTTTTCTTAACACAGTATAAAATATACAAAAAAACAACATATGCATAGTAGATTGAGTAGATATATCGTCACATGGGCACAGACATAGAGATCTCGAACAATCATTCATGTTTGGGAAGAATGTTAGTCTATTTAAGTTGCCTAAACGAAAACGGGTCAACAGCATCCTATCATATCCCCCTTTTATGGTTACAAGATAAGGTTGCCCACCTGATTGTAATAATAGCAATTGATTTTCTCTAACTGTAGGTTTTAATATTTCGATGGAAAATCTATGGTCTTCAAAAGCTCTAAACAATCAATCTTTAGTGATTTCCTTGAGATTGTGGTTATACTAACCGGGTCATCGAAATATTCGGGGTGCCCAAGAGCCACCATAACATTTTTAACATATTTGATCCAGGGAATATAAAACACCCTTCGTAATTTAAGACAGTCATGTAGCACGTCCCGATTAAAACCAGTAGAGGTGGTTGACCATATCTTATGCTATAGAAGAATCGTTTGATCCTTAATTTAGTCTGATATGTATGGCAACCCAAGTTCCGCATGACAGATATAAGTAGCAGTACTGTTTGGGACCGCTAATAAATATCTCAGGAAAACATTCTTGATTAGCTGTAAAGGTTGTGGGTCGGCGTATCCCCAAATGCTGGCTTCATACATTGCAGTTGAGACACATTTTGCTTTATAGATCTTTATTAGTTCCGCAATTGGTCGTTTGCCTAATTTTCTAGCAAAATTCACCAATGCTGCTGTTGCTTTTGCAAATGGCAATTTTCTGGATAAGATAGCATGTGACCAGGAGCCCCTTTTTTCAAAGAGAATCCCCAAATATGAAAAGCAATCGATGAATTCAACCTTCTTATTATTGATGAAGATATCTCGACATTTTACACTGTTATTTCCACATTTCATGACGTATGTTTCAGTAATGCTTACATGGAGACCTAAGTTAGACATAAAGGTTGAGAAACTGGAAACGACTCTTTGCAGCCCTAGTTGTGTACGGGACATTAAAACAGCATTGTCCGTGTACAACAATGCTGGAATTGGACGATTACCAATATATGGGAAATCCTGGCATTCGCTGGTTAAAACTGGACCTAGGCCATTTATATACAAAGTAAAAAGAAAAGGGGCTAACACACACCCTTGCACCACCCCCTTCCTGACTGGGAACTTAGAAGTACACTCTCCTAAACCTCCATATCGGACCCTGGCGTGTGCATCTTGATATAACTGCCTCAAGAAGTTTATTAGTTGCGTTTCCACGCCCATGTCTTCTAAGATGTTCCAAAGTTTATAGTGACTAACACAATCAAATGCCGAACTAAGATCCACAAATGCCAGGAAAAGATTCCCACATTTAGCTTGCGTATATTTACCCCAGATGATGTTTAAGTTTAGCCCTTGTTCAATAGTACCAAGGCCTTGTCGGAAACCATATTGCAGTTCCGAGATTACGCCAAGGTTCTCAGCCCACGTCTGTAATCTATTTAGTGAAATTCGACCTGCCACTTTTACAAACGAATCTAAAAGTGAAATCGGTTTATAGCATGTGGGATCGTTACGGTCTCCCTTTTTAAAAATGGGGACCAGAATCGATTCTGACCAGGACGGAATAAAACCTTATTTGCAACAGGCTTTCAAGACCGATGTTAATAATGGGCCCCAGAGTAAAGGATTAGATTTATATAAATCCACTGGCACACCATCTGGCAGACCATCTGGGCCCACACTTGCCTTTATTGCGTAGATGACTTCATCCGCAGTGATATCAATCTTGATTGGGAAAAAATGTAATTGTTCTATTACCGAGGCTTGACTAGAAGTTACAGGTAATAACTATCATTATACAAGTTAGAAAAGTGATCCACCCATTGGTCCTCTCTGATAGTTATCTCAATTCTTGGTTGATCTTTAGGTGCTAAAAAGGGCGCATTCACAGCTTTCTAAAAGCATGTGTTATCTCTGAGCTCGGAGGCTTCTTGTGGAGCTCTTCATGATTCTGATCTTAGGGCCTCTTTTCGTTCTTTGAGGGCACGTCTATATGCCATTCTGGCCACCTTAATTTCAGGGTGATCTCTAACAGGTTTATGTAATGCATTTTTCAAGGCTGCATGGGCTTTAGAACAATTTGTGTCAAACCAACCCAGCTTTTTGAAATGGGGTTTTATATTTTCCACAGATAAATTCCTCTTGATCTCAGAGAATATTACCAAAAAGGAATTCAAAATATCAGGGTTCACAGCAGTCTCATCGAGACAGACTGCAAAGTCTGATTTACAGTTGTTGAGAAGTGACTTGGTGAATACTAATGGGTCCATCCTAGACCAGCAGATTGAATACCCGTTGCTTTTATTTAGGACAATATCCTGTACAAGATGTTCGGATTGGCCTTTAGTGTTTACTACATTGCGTGGAAGATCAAAGGTAATGCTTATAGGAAAATGGTCACTAAATGCAACAGGGTGGGTTACGAAATTATGTATTCTGCTAGTATATCTATTTGAAACCAATACGTAATCAATAATAGAACACATCCCTCGACCATTAAAAGTGCAACTAAATGGGACCGTAGGGGAACATAATTCATTAGCAAAGCCCAAATCAGAAGAAAACTTGATGGTATTTAAATGGTCCCCAAGTGATGGACACCATATGCTAATATATCACTGACGTTTTAGACATTAAATGGATATTCTAGAGGTGGGAGACTCAATGAAACCTTGAGCTAGGCTCGAGACTGAAGACTGGCTCTGGCTCAGCTCAAGGTCCTGTTAGAACCGCGAGCCAAGCTTTCATGTTGCTTCTGCTTGCGTCCTTACATCTACCCAGGATGTGACATTAGGGCCAGGGCTACCAGCTTTGGAACTGGGGAATCAGGTTTAAGTCTCAGCATTGGCTCAACATCCTGTGCTTCTGGGCAAACAACTTAATCTCCCCATGCCTATAAACAACAGATGTGACCTTGTGTAATGCAAGTGGTGCTCATGTAAAGTGTTCCAGTACTTTTGGGTCAAGTTCACGCTTTATAAAAAATGCACAAAGAAGAAAACAGATGAAAAGACAAATACATATCCATTTCCTGGCTGATTTGTACAAAATTAAATGAGAAACCTGGAAACTTCACGGCTTTCCCCCTAAATTGTGTGATCTTAGGCAAATATTTGACGTCACCAAAACCTTTTTCTTCACTAATGTATATGAACTTACTTTTAAATACGTTAGCTTCGAATATCAGTTGTATAAAAATCTGTTGTATTTGATTTAATAGACTATAATGTGCCATATTAATGTCAACACAACGTTAAAGAAATACATTTTTGAATTTTGAAGCAACTTTATCATATTTCAGGTGCGGTTTTTAATAAGATTTACATAGGAACCATATTAGGGCTCAGCTCGTGCTCAGGCTCTAAGATCCAAGTCAGGCCCTTGGCTAGGCTCTCTTTGTTAATTTGTTGGCTCGCCCACCTCTAAGCTATTCAATGAAGTGATTTTTAAAAAGTAGGGATAAAGCAATGGGACGGGGTGAGTGAGCGCGGAGGTGGAATCAAAAGCGTGTATAAAAAGAACAAAATATTCTGTAACTATTTTGTTGATCTTTCATCATCAAGTAAATACTTATAAAATAAAGCACATCTTAACTAAAAAATAAATTAAAGTTAAACCAATCAGTGGGAAATCCACTATTTTATGTTATCAGACCTTTAATTGGTTAATGCGATCACTACAGAACCACCAGAGACCCAAAGAATTGAATCCGGTTTGGTGCAGCAGGGAAAAGTGACGTGTATTTTTAGTGCTAGGAGGTCCCTAAAAGCACTGTTGAAATCATTATTTTAAACTTGCTCTACAGACAGTAAAATTTAGGCTGCCACTAAATGCGCATATAAATTTATGTTAAAGGTAAAAAGTGTCAGGTGGCCAAAATGGTGGTCGAGCACTAGAAAAGCTCCCGACACCCGATGTGGAACCGTCTTGACCCGGCCTGGCAACGATGACTTTCAGGCCCACCGGAGTGCCAGGTCTCCCTGCGGGGCTTTGAGGCACTGTCCAGGCCCCTCTTCCCTCATCCGGGGGCCGCCAAACAAACGCCAGGGCATAGAGGCCTGAAGTACTACTGGGCCTCCGCAAAGATGGCACGGAGGAGCAGAGCTGCCGTGCTATTTTGAAACGGCCGGTGTTCTAACTAGATGATCTCCCCGTCGGTTTGGTCTCCCCCTACGTCAGAGGGGAGCTTACAAATACAGTTATGAGCTAACTAGATGCTCTCCCCCGTCGGTTTGGTCTCCCTCTACGTGGCTTACAAATACAGCTATAACCTGCTTTGTTGGTTTGCGCTCCCCCTACGGGGCTTACAAATACAGCTATAACCTGCTTTGTTGGTGCCTGGCCGTATGTCTATACCTCCCCTAAAGCGCTTCTGCTATTTGTGCGTGCGCCTGACCGAAAACTGTTATGGCATGTGTAAAATTGGCAAATATTTACTTTTTTAAGAAATAATTGTGAATCTATTTTCGTATGTAGCATATGCATACGGTAAAGGAAAATGTTTGTTTTCACCAATTCTTTGTTTTCTAAAGAATTTCTAGATTTTGACAACAGAAGTATTTTTTGTTAGAATAATACCACAATTTTTTATAAATATATGAATATATTTATACCTACATATACATATATATATATATATATTACAATACTTATAACAATAAGAAAGATGAATCCAGCAAAGTACAATTAATATGCTATTTGTTGATAAATTGAGTACTCCTAGGTTTGCGCTCCACTGCCTTCAACCTATGCGCTCCAACTGAGGGGGCTTTCAAACTGTGCAACTACATGTCTGAATCATGGTTGCATCTTCTGTTTTGTTGTCCCGCCCTTGACGCTCCCAGAAGACTTCTTTTAAAACCCTTATATTTAAAAAGGGGCATCAGTACATCTTGTGAGGCATCTGCTCTCTGCTTTACTTCCCCAGATATTCAAGTGCTTGTAAGGTCTGGAAAATATGTGAGACTCCTGGACAATTTGCTTTCACCCTCTTCTGTCTGCACCCTATCAGTTCCTCCCCCCCCAAAAACTCATCACCGACTTTATTTGCACTTTGCCATAGCGTCTCTGTACCAAATTATTTTATCCTTGGTTTTGGAACCCAGTCACAAGATTACAATAGTAACTACAATACTGCCTCGTCACTAATATGTGTATGAATTTAAATATTGATGGTTTGCTTTGTTTATGCTTTTTAACGTTGTAACAGCGCTATGTTGACATTTTATTGCATTGGTTTTAATTAACTGTGCTAATTTAATCCACTAGAGTGCCATTAATTTGATCAATAGAATTTTTTTTTTAAAGCACTTTATAAGTCTATCGTGAAGCACTATGTACAGGTTGTAGCAGTTGTATTTTAACCCCTTTGCTGCTAGGGCCTTTCCCGCCCCACCTCCCCCTGTGGTCAGCCTTATTTTGTTTATTTGTGGTAGTTTGCACTTAGGCCCCTGTAACTTTTTGTCCACATAAGGTTTTAATGTAAAATTTGTGCCCTTATTCCCAACACCCTGATGATTTTAAAGGTACCCAGGGTTTGTGTATTCCCCTGGAAAAGACCCAGAAATTTACAAAAATACTTAAATAAATTGCCTTTTTCTAAAAACAATTGTTCAAAATTGCTGCAGTAGAAAGCGTCTGGTTTGTTTCTTGTAAATGGCATCAACAAAGTGTTTGTGGTGATGAAATCCCCATCATCTCAGATTTCTGGGGCAAGTAGACTCTTGACAGTAAACCAAAATTTTCTATGAAGTTTTTATTTTTCACTGTGACATAGTCAATTGTTGCATTTATTTTTTTCTTTCAACCTCCTTCCAGTTAGTGTTAGGAATTGTTTTCAAAACAATAATGGATCCCAGAAAACTATACATTTTTGAAAACTAGACAAAAATTTGAATTCAGTAATGGGGGTATTTGTCTAAATCCTTTAACGATTTCCTATATAAATTTACATTTGACAATAGTAAATATTGCACTAAAGCATTAAAAAAATAGCCATTTGTGTCAACGTTTTCACCTGTAATTTTTGTAATTTTCCCAAATAATATAACATTCAATAGGCAGGATCCTTCTTTTTTGGGATATATAGGACTTATAGGTTCACCAAGAACCCGAGCAACACAGATTCAAAAACTGAGTTGCGTCTTGCACTGGTTTTTCATTGTGTACTGTGTTTATCGCAATTCATTTGGTAAATATAAACAGAGTAAAGTAGGTACAAAGGAAAGCAATATATTTCTTAAATAAAATATAGAGTTTATAAGCAGTGTGTTTTGCATATCTCCAAAATTTTGGCTACCCATGCAAGCATGTGATTTAGATGAAATTTTTAAATGACTTATTATTTCCCAATTTTTTACATTAGGAAGGCTTAACTGCAAAGAAAGTTAATTGGTAATAACAGTTCTTCTACTATTCTGTTTTCCCCTAAGTCTCCCTATAAAAATGCTACCTTACTTATGTGTGTAGGCCTAGTGCCCCAGACAGGAATTGGCCCAAAATGCAACGTGGACCCACCACATTTTTAAAATGAAAACTGGCCCTTTTTTTTCGTAGCTATGGATTTTCAATCCTCGCTCTTCAGGCACCTTGCGCAACCTTGCCAACCTATACATTTTTTTAAATTATACACTAAGGGCCCCATGAGGATGGTGGGCGGACAACCCTAGCGGTGTTCTTACCATCTGCCAGCTATGGGAGGTCCCACACTGCCAATTAGTATGCGACCACTACCGTGGCGGTCGCATCCCGCATCTTTGACTTTGCCTCGTGCGCTGCTGTAAGCAGCACCCACCGCAAAGCCAAAGAGGCATGTCGTGCATTGCCATGGACAAAGTGGCAGGCACGGCGCGGTGCCTGGCACCTTCTGGATGGCAATAAGGGGTGGTACCATAGATACCCCCCAAGTGCAGATCCCACCCCTCCAACCCACTTGGGGGCCCACAACGGGCCCCCAAAGCAATTCCTGCCATCATTTCCATGGCGGCGCAGCTGCCATGGAAAGGCCTTCACATCACACCATCCTAATATGGATGGCGGTGCCTGTTAGGCACCGCCAACATACTAGTTCTGCCCGGCTGGCAATCGGAATAATTGACTGCCGGCTGAAAAGCGGCGGATGCACTTTGCGTCCGCTGTGAAACCCCCCTCCATTGTAATATAAAGGGGGGTTTCAATCGTTACGATGTGGTGGCGGTCACCACCGTCGGCTCGGCGGTGGTGAACGTCACGACATCCTAATGATCCCCCAAGTGAAATCCAGTATGGGGTCACTTGTGTGGCTCTCTTCAGGTTCTGTGTCCCAGAATCCCTTGCAAACCTCAAACTTCTCAAAAATTAAACACATTTTCCTTTCATTTCTGTGATGGAAATCTGCCTTTATCTACAAAATTCTACCCACCCCGTACTCCACAAGTCTCCTGATAAAAACGGTAGCTCACTTGTGTGGGTAGGCCTATGCCTGCAGCAGGAAACGCCCCAAAATGCAACGTGGACCCACCACATTTTTGCAGTGAAAACTGACCTTTGTTTTTCAAAGTGCCTAGCTTTGTATTTTGAATCCTAGCTCTGCTGGCACCTAGCGAAACCTAGCAAACGTATACATTTTTGACAACTAGACATCCAGGCAAATCCATGATGGGGTGATTTGTATGTCTTTTACCATGTTCTGTTACCCAGAATCCCCTTTTAACCTCAAACTGTAAAAAAAAACAATTTTCATCACATTCCTGTGATGGAAAGTTCTGCAATCTGCGTTGTTCCACAAACTTCCACCCACCCTGCATTCTCCAAACTCTCCTATTAAAAGTGCTACCTCACTCATGTTGGTGTGCCAATTACCCGCGTTATGCAAAGGCCCAAAACGTATAGAGGAGACATCAAAATGACCTATCACAAAACGACCTGCTTTTTAAAGAGTGGCACCTGGGTTTTTGGCCCCGTGCTCAGTGGCCATCTATGGAAGCCTACCAAACCTACACATTTCTGTAAACTAGACATCTTGGCCAGTACATGGAGGTATGGCTTGCGTCTATCCCCCAAACATTTTCCTACCCAGAATTCCGTGCAAACCTTATATTTAGTTTTAAAAATCACATTTTCCACATATTTTGTTTGGTATCTCCATGCCGGCTTAAATTTCCTACCACACACTGTCCTCCTCAGTCTTCCAAAGAAAATGATACCTCACTTTGTTCAGTGTCCAATACATATTTGGCTCAAACTTTTTTGCCGCCTCGAAGCCAGACGGAATGACCGTTTGAATTCCTTTACAACTGCTATCATGAAAATGAGGCACTCGTAAAGTAATCTTACAGGCATATTACGATGCAGCTGTAAATGCTCTGATCAAGGGTCGGAGACTTTTACAGCTGCATCTTAATCATCCCCTTAATAATCTTATATTTTAAAATATTATTATTTAACTTATAACTTCAACCTGAAATACAGTTTTATACAATATATTTTTTTTTATACATTATCTTTTTATATTTTCATTTTGTTTTCTTTAATTTTTGAACAGTTGTGTATATCTTTTGTTACAAATAATCAGCAACAAATTAACCAAACTAGTTTGAATATATAGTTAAAAATGTATGTATATTATAATAAAAATGACTATATATTGTATAATTTCGTTAAACTATTTTATAACATTTTTTAGAATTGAATATATTTTTGACACATATTTTAGAATAATATTGTGTTATATTGACTTCAAAGGTACACATTATTTTTTTCAACTTTTTATTTGGTGTCCAAGTACATTTTTTCATCTAGCCCTGTTATTGTTTGTACGCTTTTGGGGAGAGAAGCTTACATTTGGTAGCTATGGTTATCGGTTAAGGTAAGTTTATTTTACATTTTTAATTTCAGTTACTTTAATATTAGAGGGGAGGTAGTTAAGTTTTGTATATCGTTTGTATTGTCTTTTTGATGATTTTGATATGTTGTGTAATACATTGGTACAGTTATTTGTTTACTACCATGATAACCTTTAAGGCTTAGCAATATGTAGTATATTAGGTGCTCATTATGATAGCTATCACATACAGATTTACCCACCGCCATATTAGCATGGCGGAGGGTATCGTGGCGGATGCAAAGTCCGTCCTCCGCTTTTCTGCTGGTGGCAATCGCACCTATTGCCTGGTGGACGGCAAAGTGCCACTAATATGTTGGCGGTGCCTAGCAGGCACCGTCCGCCATATTAGTTTGTGTCCTGTAAGAGGCCTATCCATGGTGGCGGTGCCGCCATGGAAAGGCTGTTGGGAATTGGGCTTGGGGGCTAGTTGCGGGCCCCTCTTGTGAGGGGGGTGGTGGTAGCTGCACTGGGTGGTACCTATGGTACCCCCCTGCATTTCCATGCACCAACTGTCAGGCATTTTGTGGTGCCTGCCACGTGGTGCAGGGAAATGCGGTGCAAGCACCTTTAACATTGTGGACGGCGCTGCAGCCCCCAGCACTGCCTGCAATGTTAAAGTCCCAGGATGCGCCCGCCAGTTTGGCGGGCGCATCCTGATGGCAGTGGTGGGACCGCTGCATGTCTGGCGGGCGGTACCAATCACCGCTACAGTGGCGGGCGGACAAAGTCCACCCGTCCTCGTAATCAGCCCCTTAGTTATGTGTACATTAGTATGTGTAGAGTTATTTTATTTGTTTTAAGTCTAATATATAGGCCTTCATTATGATCTTTGTTTGAAAGTCTACGACATTAGGGGGCCGATTCCGATCTCGGCCGGTAGGGCACCGAATCGGATTCGGCTTTACCGGATCCGATTCGGACGCCCTGTTTCCGACCGATTCGAACACCCGTCCGCGCGAGCAAGTACGATGCAAGCGTACGCGAAATCGCCGACCGACTCGTTCCCGGGTCCGAACCGCTCCGACCGACTCGTACGGACACGACTCGCACCACGCAATGGAGACGTTCCCCGACCGAGCAAGTACGATGCGCGCCTCGAACAGTCCGACCGACTCGCGCCATCTGGCTCGAAATAGCAGTCGGAGCCGGACTTCGGGGACCCCCTGTACACCTAGCCGCGCGAGTCGCACACAGGGGGGACCCATGGGTCCCCCTACACATGCATGTATGGCGCGAGTCGCACCGAC